>NDFZ01004096.1:4956-52895 GCA_002192655.3 Mamestra configurata
TGCACCTGCAGCGGCGCGGGTGACGGGAACGCCACCTTGCAGTGCTTGCACACGTAGCACAGGTCGAAGTCCAGCTCGCGCGCGCCTGGCGGCGCCTCGCTGGCGGGCGGCGGCAGGCGCAGCGTGGACGCGCCCGGGTCGGCCGCGATGTGTCGGATTTGCTCCAGGGTGCTGGCCGGCAGCTGCAGCACGCTGGCGCCGTTCCCCGTCTCCACTATCAAGCCTTGTGGTTGCGGTTGAAGGGCAGCGGGGTTGATGCTAGGTCCTATAACAACAGAAAATAATACATTAATAAACGTAAAGTAATTAGTATAATGAGATCATAAAGAATAAGCGCCATTAACGCCGCGTGTTAGTATCTCGCATCTGTCTACGTATCATATGGCTAAGGGGATTGGCAAATCGCATCGCGGAGCGTCAAATATCGACATTATCGACACACGCTCGTGTGACACTCGGGCGCGTTGTAAAGGGGTTAATCCACTTACGTCGAGGGCCGAGGGTCGGCCCGCAGCCGTGAACTGACCTTTCGCCCGAGCCACAATTTTTACACGTTTTTTCAACTTTGTCCTTGTAATTGTGCAAATACGTAACATGTCTCGTTATTCATCGATAAATTGTTTACATTAAAGCAAAGATAAAGTCAACGTTTCAAATACATTGAAGAGACGAAAAGTAAAACATGATCGGTCGATCTCGTCGTCTTGCAGACCCAAATTGGGAGTCCCATTGTTCGCAATAGGTTAGCACCAGATAAACAGTGTTTACCTTACTGCGAGGCGATTGTACATGCGTGATGCGTTTCTAACGAGCCCGGCCCGGCTCTGTAATTGATTCGGACGCTGCTTTATGCGGCTTATATTCACGAATGCATAATACATCGCTTTTGAGTCGCCATCGAGTTTTATATCGGGGAACGAGCAGCGAAGCTTAAAGTGGTGCTTGACGATGAACTCGAGAACAAAGAACTTAAAGATAGTTATGTACTGTCTACGTCATTTCGACGGATTTTATTCATACTTTGCAAACGCATTTTACGTATCAGAAACTTGATAGTAAATGTAAATGATTTTAAGCAGACGAATTGCGAACAGAATACCTATTCCTGTGGCATATGAAATTAGGGAAAACAANAAAACTTGATAGTAAATGTAATTACATTTTAAGCAGACGAATTGCGAACAGAATACCTATTCCTGTGGCATATGAAATTAGGGAAAACAAAAACAGAATTTAGCCTAATCAGAAATCATTAGAAAGTGGCATGAAGCAAAGCATTTCGAACGTTAAGCTCCTTTCGATAGTCGATCTAAGTTCGTAACCATTCCGGTGATGCGATACGGGCCTTAATCGCGGTATCTCGAACAATCCCGTGCGAAACCGTGCGGCTTTCAATCAGCCTCTTAACAATCGTTCGGGCTGATTGCCCAGTCGTGTTTCATGTAATGAGGCCTTAGGGACTGCTCATACGTATGTCATGTTCCTTCTAATCGTAATGAACACCGTACATGGCTCAAGTAGAATTCAAAAGCTAATTGAGCGAGCATAGCGTTTGTTCTAATGTAGGACAAAGTAAAAGGTCGCATTTGGTATTGACAGACGTGTATGACGGATACATTGTTATTTATTAACAAGGCAAACCATTTTGATATAATTTATTCTGCTGCGGCTTTAGATATCCGCTTTGGCTTCTATAATCCCTGTAAAATAATCTGTCTTAATATTATTATAATTCTATTCTTATTTATCAAGCGTCGGTGGCACAAAGCCGGCTCCGGACACGTTGGCCCTGACGTTAATTCGCAACCCTTTCTGCCAATTAGTTTCAAAATAGCCGCACTATTGTGCTGCTAACACGACCACACATCGCACCTAACGATTCAAATTCTACGATCGGAATAAGACCTTTACGGCGTGTAATAAAGTTGATTATCCGTTGGGTTTCTCCGGGTTAGGTCGTCCACTTGGTCCGGTGGGCAAGTTTAAGTCAAAGGGCTTCTTAATCCGGACTTGTAGGTCGTTACGTGTTATTATAACGGCCTGAGTCGGGTATTTCTTCGCTCATTTACATCTCATTAAGGATGCTATTATTGGACTATACAACGCATTATGCAGACTTTCGCTGCCTGCTCGAGTTTTGAGCATTGCGTCAACTCCTTTATAAGGGATTAAGTGTCTCTTTTTTTTCGTTGGAAGATATTTAAGGTGTATTGTATCCTCTTTTTTATTTTTTAAGTTTATGTCTAAAGTTTTTTTATTAACTTTAATTAAAGTCCTGAGCCTAAATGCTTATGAAAAGCCAGCTATCATAAACCTTATAGGTGTAAATTAGCTTTCGCCCGCGACTTCGTACGCGCATATCCCGGTTTTTCCCGTTCCCGTAGAAATTTCGGGAAACCCTACACTCCCCAAGGAAACAACATACATGCCAAATTTCAGCTTTCTGCGACCAGTAGTTTCGGCTGTGCGTTTTCTGTCAGTCACTTGTCAGTCACTCATCAGTAATGGAAGAATTTATATATATTGATTGAAACCAAAATAGGACTGCTTTGCCTATTTAATAACTTCAAAGCACACAACGTATTAAGTGTGTACGTTGTGATATTAAAACCTCAACAGTCCAATACATTTCCAATTTCAAATTCCGAAACCATAGAGCAACAAATTTCTCGCCTGCCAGTATCCCGACATGTCTCCCAAACGCGACGTATATTAACAACATCAATTATCGAGACCCGTATTGGGCGGGTCTGGTCTGATCCCGCGATACTGATGTCCGCAGCCATGCCTGATGGATGGTAATTAAACCAGGACAGTGGACGTAGAAACTGGTGATATCTGACGTATCTGTGAGCTGATTGGCAGTATCGGATTAGGTTTTGCTGAAGTGTTTCTTGGTGTTGTTTCTGAGGCTGTTCGGTCTACGGTTTGAACTTTTAAGATGTGGATTTGTTATTGACTGGACGGGAAATTACCTACAAAAATAAGTATCATCATCATTAGTTCAGTCACTCTACTGCTAGTTTCAACTATTTTGAAGATATTNAAATCTTAGCTGATTTTAAGAAGTATCATCATCATTAGTTCAGTCACTCTACTGCTAGTTTCAACTATTTTGAAGATATTTCAAATTTTATTTTGCAAATAACAATAAATCAAATAAATGTACCTACATAACTAACTTAAAACCAGTTAACTAACTATTTATATCTTTGATATTGATATGGTTTGAAATTTATTGGCTTGCCTAAACCATAAAGATATCTGAGAAGACCTTTTCTCATACTGTTGTGTCACATGTGTTCCCGAGAGTGACCAATTTCTTGAATTCATTGTCAAATTAAAACATTACAAACATTCCCAAACATATTTTTTTATTTATCCTTCAACTAATTAACACATTATAATACTCTAGCCTCACTATCATCTCCAAATCCAAGCTCCAAGAACGCTAGTTCTCAAAAAATTTACATACAGCCCTATCACCAAATCAATNATTTATCCTTCAACTAATTAACACATTATAATACTCTAGCCTCACTATCATCTTCAAATCCAAGCTCCAAGAACGCTAGTTCTCAAAAAATTTACATACAGCCCTATCACCAAATCAATCTTCCCACAAAGCTAGCATTATCGGAGCAGTGTATTCAGAGAGCGTTTCTCCCGGACATCTCCGGACAGTTCGGACAGGCGTCCGTCCCATCACTGTCCGGGACGTCCGAGCAATTAGACTAACGGAGCTTAGACTTGAACTTGGCTCCTTATTTGTAGAATGGGCCAGGGTAACGTATGAGGTCTATCTTGTGATCGTGCGGCAATTATTTAGTGGGGGAATGTTTTCTGTGTCATGATGGAGGGTAACGATGCATTAGATGTGTGCTTGGTTGACTGGTGGAGTATCGTGGTTTCTGTTAAAGGGAAGGAAACAAATTGGAGCTTACTTTGATTAAATTATGATTCAATCTTAAGGGTTAAATATACTGATTGCGTCGCCGTACTAAAACTGTTCTACTGTGTTAGGGTTTGAAATCAGGACTAAATTTAATAATTCCAGGATTTAGTTATAATTTAACTATTAAATTATCAATAGCGTACAAGCTTCTAGTAAGTACTAGCTTCTACTAGCGACTACGTCAGCGTGGATTTAAGATCGGAATAAAAAGTTTGTGTTATTCCAGGTTATAAACTGCCTGTATGTGTGCCAAAATTCATCCAAATCAGTTCAGTATTTTTACGTGACAGAGTAACAGACATCCATCCTCTCAAACTTTAATATTTATAATATTAAGTAGGATCAGAGTACACTGGATACAACTTTAAGTACCCAATAACTACCAGGTCAACATGTCAATAGTAGGTATACAGAACAGAACGTGTCAATATAACCCAGCAAGCATTATAGCCCACTTACACAACAAATGGGCACGATAACACCTCTAAGTCGCTAGTTGGCATGAAACCCTAGGTGTCAGTCGTTTTCTCCTGTCGCCTATACTGGTGTAAATACGTGAATCCGCTTTGTACTGTGTTCACTTGCTTCTAATCGAATTAGTGTGGCGTACTTGTGTTAGAGTGGACACGTTTCATCAGCATGTGTCTTGAGAATTGTTGGAGTGAACACAGTTTGGAACCTAACATGAGGGTTGGGTGTCAGAATTTGGAAGTTTGGTTGGTCAAAAAACCTGAGTTTAAAAGCAAAGTTGGGTACCTACTTCGTAATTCATCATTGTGGTATAACTGTTTCTTTTTTGTAAATTAGTCTTGCCTTGAAATATGTACGGAAACGTTGAAGAACATTCGAATTTAGAATATGGACACGGGGCTTCTATAATATTAGAATGTAAATGTTTAGGTCCTAAAAAGATTATTTGCATACTTTTGGGTGATATTTGCTGAGTCATAGTTAATCTTACCCGAGATGATCCCAACTAAGAAGAACGGGCAAAACTGATGTTATCACAAAGGGGGCCAATTGAAAAACCTTATTTTTTGCTGAACAAATAAAGTGTCTCGCAATCTTAAGCGATAATCGTTGGACGAGGGAAAGAGGGAGCGTCGGAATACAGTCATCAATCAGCCACCGGCCTATCTAAACTAACAGGATACAGAAAACATTTATAAGCAGGAACTACTCGAATGTAAACAAGAATTAATTATTCCACTCCACGATAGCTACCATCAAACAAATGTAATGTCTACGTGAAAACGCTGAAACATAATTCCACCCCCAAAGCAATTCTAAAGACCATTAACCAATAATTTCATCGAATTTTATATCCATCATATTAACGCCCGCGGACGCCGCGTCCATTACCCCAGCTTCAGCTCCCCGCGGAAATCTCGCCGCATTCAAATATTTAATTACTTTAGCTCTCGATCGTTTATAAATTCGAACGCGAGTGGTATCATAAAACGCGCTAATGCTTTATAATTAAAATATTCTCAACAAGCCGTGGCGTAATGGCACCTCCGGCGACGGTCTCCTCCTTGGAAAAAAACGCATAAAAAATTACATTCACCCCAGAGGACTCACCCCTTGTGTCGGGAAAATCGATTAAAAAGAGGAGTCGCGGGGTAGTGGCGCGGGCGGCGGGCGGCGGGGGCTTTAATATGTACGAAAAAATGCACGGCGCGGCGGGAGCGAGGGAGAGCCAGGAGTGCTCCGAGCTGCCTTCAATTTTTATAATTACGTTCATACGTGAGCGCCGCCGCCGCCGACACCACCGCGCCGTCGTCGCCGCCGCTCCAAGCTCCCTCCCATTACTTATTTAGAATAGTTCTCTGCTTCATACTCTCGCTCACGATTACTTTTTAATTATTAAAAGCCTCATGAAACAACTTGCCAATTTTAAACATTCAAACGCCGCCTCCATTCTTTTTCTGCTCAACGTTGAATCATGAAAGACTCAAAAACAACAGCGCGTCTCGAAATAAGACGAATTGTAACTTTTTCGTTTTCAGCGACAAAATCAATTTCCATCAGTGAGAGAGCTCCAAAGTTTTCCACACACACAGCAATCAAGGAGAGATGGAGGCAATAAGAACGGGATAACCGACTAGAGGACGTTATCTCAGGAGACGGTTTGCAAATGAGCGGGCACGCACACCGCCGCCCCACTCACACATGCGCTAATGCCGCGTCCACACACGCCGCGTATATGCGTGCGTACATTTTATAAATAGATATCGCTTTTTTTTATCCGGGTACAAGAATAGGGGGTCGCCACCCGGGGAGGAAGGAGACCCCTGCGGGGGACGTGTTGGATTTCAGATTGCTACGAACTGCAAAAATGAGGGATGAAAGAAATATAGCTTAAAACGCAGATATTTCCCGGCGTCTTAAGGCGCAGGCGGGCGCGGGGGCCGGGGGAGTGTGTGGAACAAAGTGGAGTGGCGATATTGAACCAAAATGAAATGGTAAACGAACCGTGCGCGTCCGATCTAATGCGAATTTATAATTTGGACATTGCCCCGGACGGCGCACTCTTTGAACTCGGAGGGTGGGCTGCTAAGGTGAATTTACAAAGAGTGCGGATGTGATTTATAAATAGGGGAGAGCGGCTTGTATGCTGACCATTCATTTCTGCTGGAGGTTATTTTTTCCATTACCTTTGAGGTCGTTAATAAGCGCACGTCGGTCGTTTTGGCACAACGAGCGGGTGTTTAGGCGTATCCTCATTGCGCAGGTTAACGCGAGTGTCCGCCGACCTAATTGTCGTCGCGCCGCCTCTAATCGGGATATGCGCCACGCGATAATTGCGACAGATTACACACAATGCGCGCTCTTCCGATTACTGAGCAATCTCGCAGACGCGACAACTGCGCGAATACTCACGCACATACATCACTGCGGTTCGGTCATCAAAACTTAATAGTATTATTGACAGAAATCATTGTGGAAATTAAAGCTTGCCTAAAGTTCCACTTAATTTTTAAGTGTCATCAATGTTAATAGGGTCAAAAATCAGTTGTACAAACGTCNTGCAGACGCGACAACTGCGCGAATACTACATACATCACTGCGGTTCGGTCATCAAAACTTAATAGTATTATTGACAGAAATCATTGTGGAAATTAAAGCTTGCCTTAAGTTCCACTTAATTTTTAAGTGTCATCAATGTTAATAGGGTCAAAAATCAGTTGTACAAACGTCGCGTCTCCGAGTTAATCTTTATTGAGTTTATTACCAGCGTTAAGTGCGACAATTGCAAGTCTTGCTAATTCGTTAATGAGGTATGTAGGTGTAGCGCGGGCGAAATAAACGTTTAATGCTAACAACTGGCGCGCATTAACGCTAACTAGACGAAAGAATGTTAGTCTGCATATGATGCAACTATAATACGTATGGGCGTAACTAGAGCGGACCTAATGGATTTACTGAGAGTGCGTGACGTCAGTATTTCTAACAGAGCGATCGAACTGCGCTGTCTAAGCGGGAAAGTGAAAATTGCGTACGTGAACTGGAAGAAAAAATATTAAAAATTAATCAAGAGCCCGAGCGGGCGCGAGGAGGGAAGGGAGCACATGTGTCGACAAAAAAGCGTCTCCCTCTCCGGGCACGTGCGAAGAGCCGTTCCGGCCCCGTTCCGCCGCCGAGTTAAAAGTTTCTTCGGACAAACAGAGGATTTGTCACAATTACGGCGGGGCGGTGCGTCCCTACTTGATTAAAACCTAAATCACGTGACGTGTTTACAGCCGCGCCGGAGGTGTTTTCAATTTGCCGACTCCTGGACTGGCCATTGGCGTTCCGGACACGTCTCGACGCACCTATCTGGGGGCGGACCGGCGTTTTGAATTTGTTGCGAATTAAATTATTGACGATCTAATCGGCGAGCCGATCTCGCTCGGACACCCCCCGCTGGTAGTACTACCTACCTACCACGGTACACCCAACCGGCCGGAAGAGCGTCACGTTTCTTAATTATTTTTAAATGTCGCGCCCAAAATCCGTAGTTGATTGCGACGCCTCTGTATTTCGCCACGGTAACGTTTAATCCATAAAAAGCTACGTGGAAAAAGAAGATTAACATTTGAATTAATCGGGAGATTAAACATAATGAAAGAAAATCTCATTACGGCGGGTATAATGGCGGTGAGAAATATCGCCGGGCGAACGGAAAAGAAAACGCCGCATAAAAGAAAAGGCGCGCGCGAAGAAAATTAAAAGCTCGAACGAAATTAAAAAATGTTAAAAAATGTAATCGACGCCGGAGCGCGATTAGGGGGAAATGCAAACAGGACGGAACACTCCTGCTCCAGGGGTGCGGGCTGAGGTGGGGGGTAGAAAGTTCTCAATTAAAGAGCGGCTACGGAGTCTCGTTGTAATTAGATTCTTTTTCATCTCCTTAAATCAGCGGCATCGCGCTGACACTCACTCTGTTTAATTTGTAATCGAGACTTGTTAGCATCCGTGTTCTTTTAATTCCATTTTCTCGTTGCGAGTAATTTTCTCGGACCGCCTGATTGATATTAAATTACGTGTTTGCTGCGATCACTTTCAGATTTCTTTAATTTGCCCGCTGGCTTCCATCTTCTGCGATCTCATTGACTCTATAGAATGAGACTACGGTAAGTAATTCATTTGGTATCGGGCTTTTACTGTGATTTCTTCGACATAATATATGTTATTTGTTTCATGTAAGAATGTGTACTTTTTCGCATCGCTAACTATGCTTTGAGCTACAGAACTAATTCAATTTCTTAAATGGTTTCTTTGCAGCGTCTTAGACAATCTTTTCAAAGAACTAAAAGAACATAGACCATATTAAGCTAAGTAAAAATCCCTACAATACCAGTAACTATTACAAAACGCCAGATATCCCACATTCCATTCATCCCGCCAGCAATTAGGAAGCGTACCTCATCCGATAGCCCAAAGCCGGTGACCTAGTATCTGGCATTAGACAATGAGCCCGGTGTCCGGTGGACGTCATTGTAGGTAAGTGCCGCATGCCGCCTACGAGACGTATCCTCAGTCTTAACTGGTAATTATAATCAGCACACACGTATCTGTGGATGAATTGAGATAGTCAAGGTAGGATTATAGGCAAGAGTCAAGGTTCGGACGCGTATGACTAAAAAAAGTTTATGAAATGTCAAGTCAGATATGATCTCAATCCTATCAATCAAAGTAAGATTACAAAACATAGTCAAACTATGGATTTTCAAAGTATTTTAGATCGTATCGTCAGATATTCTATGTTTTTCTTAAGATTAGAATGTTGAAATAACAGATGTAAAAAACGACAAAGAAAAACGAAAAAGTTAAAACCAAAGCTCAAAACTTGATTACAGCAATCTTGAGATTTCAGCAAAAAACCGCCTCAATAAAAATTTCAAAGCAGCAATATCATTAAACATTTCCCCTTGTTAATTATTCATAAAAATAAAACAAGCTTTGCAGCGATTTTAAAACCTCAAACTTAGGGAAAACCGTTTGTAAGCAACACGAACCCTCAAGGCGGAGTTCGAAGTAATTAATTCTTGGTGTCCGAGCGCGACCGAGCGTAATTAAACATCGCGCCTTGTAATTACCGACTCAAACTTGTCGGAAGTTGTCGGAAATTGTCGGCAGTTGTCGGCCCCTGGTCGGGCTTAAGTGGTCAGACTGGCCAATTAAAGCCGCCCCCGACGACGCGATTAAGCAATTAACGCGGATGGGCGGGCGGACACTCGCTCATTTGAACAATCCTGGCTTTTCCTGTTGGGAAACTTTTGATTTTCAGGACCTTCGTTCACCACCGAGGGGGATTTTGTTTTCAACGGAAGTTGCTTATGGTAATTGTGTCTTAAATCTGCTTGGAAGTTTATTACAGTTTCCTTTTCAGAGATTTTCTTTTGAGCTTTCTTTTTAATCTCCTTGTAATGAATTTTCTCTTTCGAGTCAGTGGTTTTTATTTATGTGGTCTACTAAGATGTCTTTGACATGTGTTGTCAAACTAATGAACATGTTCACTGAAACAATATTTCGTTAACTCTCCATATATGACTCAGTGTGACATCAACAGGGAAAGGATTAAGATTGAGACGAACATCCCGAAGAACAAAAACACATCGCTCGAAACAAAACCAAAACAAAAGAAACTTCAATAAGACCACATCCCAAACAAACAGGTGTTTGCAGAAGACAAAGACGGAACGATTAACCCACATTAGCACCAACCATTTATAATAATTAAACAACCTAATCACAGAGCCCTCGGGGGAAACTCATTAAGAGACTCCTTAAACAGTATCATCCCTCAACCCTTTTATTAAGTCAGCCAGTTCGTTTTAATTCAATAAAGCGGTGTAAACAGCCAGCGGGAAAAGGGGTTAATTTGCATGCCGGTGTTTGCAGGGTTAACCGATGGTTCGTTAGGGTTGGAAATTAGTGGAGGGGAGGGAAACTCATGGGAAAGTTGTAGTAGGTCAGTGTAGTGGGCCATTAATTAAGCGGCTGTTAAGAGGGGGCGAAGTGTGCCAATGTTGTTGTGTTTGAAGCTTGGCCTGCACGAGCATTCTTGCAGCTCTTTGGGAAAATAGGAAATTGTTTTGTTGGCTTAAGGTGTGAATTGCATGTATAAAATAGTNGTTTGTAGCTTAAGCTGCACGAGCATTCTTGCAAGCTCTTTGGGAAAATAGGAAATTGTTTTGTTGGCTTAAGGTGTGAATTGCATGTATAAAATAGTAAAATTAAATTGGAATAAATGTTGTGGTCTACAATAAAGTGTATTTCTATTCTATTCTATTCATATTTAACAACTGAAAGGCGATTTTTAAAAGCAATTATTTGATGTCAGTATGTTTGCTAAAAAAGTTACAGTAGCTGCGATATGGCACACGAAGGAAGATGTACTTTTTTCTGAAATTCAACAATTATCCAAAATTTTAGGCACAACTTTTTCGTTAAAAAATCAAACGTTCAAGAGACACGAAACATTGTTCACTTACCCGAGTAAAACCCGAAACCCCCAACTGATAAATAAATACTAATTCCAAACAACTACTTATCAAGTTATAGCAGCTATTTAAACGGACGTAAACTATAATTATAGTACATAAGTTTGTAAAAAGGAAAGGAAAAAAAAACGTTAAAAAAATAATTTATACAAAACGCTACGAAAAGACAAATGAAGAAATGTTGGAAACTAGGGATGTCGGAAGTGACAAAATGTATCGATATTTTCAAATGTAAAGAAATCTGATTCAAAAAAGGCATTCCAAAATAAAGATACATTGGTTTTTCTTGGACAAGTCTAGTGGTTATTGTATTTTTTTTACGGATATGATCTCTAGCCTTTTGAGCAAGTGCGTTTTTGTTTAATTTGGAGTAAAAATAATAGTTTTAGTTAATATCGTTTAAAAATATCGTGATACCTTTATTGAATTAAAAATATCGATATATTTTCGACAAGCCTATCGCGAACACGCTTCGTGGGCGGCACTCATGCATTCATTATTCACTAATTTGTTGTTTGAAACGGGTAAAATAACAGCCCACCAATTATTATTAGTATTAATGAGAACTTCCCACTGTTTCCTACACACTTTTTTCCTCGATTAATTATTTAAAGGGTGATACATCGCGGGATATTATTAATGTTTAATATCTATTCATTTGTTTTATGAATTTAGTATCTCAATTAGAAATGTGGAGAGATTTTGTAGATTTTAAACATTTGTTTTGGGGTTTCTTTTTGAGTGGGAGTCGGGATGTTTACGGCTATCATGGCTGGACCTCTGTCAAATTCGACTTTGCCTGCCCATTAATTTATCTACTAANTTCTTTCGGAGGTAGTTCAATGGTCCCAAATGGCTATCATGGCTGGACCTCTGTCAAATTCGACTTTGCCTGCCCATTAATTTATCTACTAACAACAGCTAAAATGACTCAAATAAACACCAATTTTACATGTTTTATCATAAATAAAATGTCAAACCATTTTTTGTAGCTTAACTATAAGACTATTTCCAAGTTGTAAACATGGTAGTAACGTTGTTCCACCTCTAAACACATCCGTTAACACGATTAAGACTAAAATGCCCTACAAAGTGTGTCCATAACGTGTCGTGTAAGGTGTAATATCAATTAAAATAAAAACAACAGAATAACGGCTATTAAACCCGATAATTACGAAGTGCTGTCAGCGATGTGTTAAAGTGTGCTAGGGCTGTCATTAAAACTAAGTGATGAGAGATATATCGAGTAATTGTCGAGTTTTTGTTAGAATTTCATGCACCGTTTGACACCGTCGCGGCTTAGCTAAACAGTAATAGACAGTGTTTTTATTTAATTACGTACAAAAACGTTTATAATTACATAGGTTTCCACGCTCACTGACTTTTGTAATTCAACTGTCTATGAAAAAAGGTGGGTATGATTTATAGTTCTTAGTTCGTCGTTACATGTACTCGTACGTGCCGTGTTAACTTGATTCGATTTATGTAAGTGTTTTCATTTACCTATTCTTGAAAATAATTAAAATTTAACTACAGCGAGCGAAAATACATTTCGCAAAATTGTGCAATTGAAAATTTCAATAACACATTTCTGAGAAACATTTGCTGAAGGACCTAGACTCGAACCAGCCAGCATGTTAATCTTGACACACTCTCTTGGGTTCCATTACCTTTTATTCAATTTTGAAATATGAACATTCGAAAATTAAAATAACGAATAGCCACATAAAACTCAGGCGCAAACGATCGTGGGTAGGTTGGGGCGAGCGTGCGTCGAAGTCTATCAACCGATGCAATTTTGATTGATTGCATTGCTTAGTGTAGTGTAACCAATCTTATTGAAAACTGGCATTGTATGGCATCGGAAAGGCCATAGCTGCGTTCGACGCGCGGCTTGTCAAACGGTTTAAATTGAAAAAAGAACGGGGGACAACCCTAAACCGGGGCCAGTAATGCGTCTGTGACATTTTATATTTTTGGGGAGTTATTATACTTGGTTTTGCACAAAAAATACCTCAACTAATTGGAATTTACCGTACTTGCGGGTTTATTTTGTATCCCTACGCAAATTCTAAAATAGGTCTGCAATCGTATGCAGACTCTGTGTGCTCACATTACATACATGTAAATTCAAATTAACATTTGCTTCATTACTGACTGGGATAATAATGATGCATACATTATCTGATCAAATATGGGAGAGTTAATACCAGTCATACATGTATCTGGTTCTAGACACGTATGAGGAATGACCATATTATGTTCAACGAGAAAATTCAAAGGGTAAGCAATCATGGCATTCACTGCTTACTTATCGAGAACCGTAGCATTTGTCAGGTTGTGCAAACAGTGTTCAATGAATTAAATAAATGAATACGAATCAATACAAATAGGCGATGTCGTCGACACAAAGCTGCCGAACTTTAACGACATGTCAAACTCAACTGTCGATGTTTTTTCAATTTAAATCGATAGAAAGAGGGCGGCTTTATGTGCCAACTCCGAGGAGGGCTGGGGCATCGATTTTTGAAGTTCAAACGCGATTAATTAGACTCAACTTTCCATTCGTAGTCAGGCAAATATTTTTGTTAAGAAATACCCACCGACTTAACGAAGTGGTATATATTTTTTGAATTACAAAGAAATGTAAACATTGAAGGAACAACAATTAGAATAGCCGATATCGGCGCATCGCCGCGAGCCACCCCACGCCACCCCATTATTTTATCTAATCAAAAAGTTTTAAAAGGAAAAATTATGCCGTCCTTTATTATGAGTCAACTTTCCTTAGGAGGGGAGCAGGGGATATTTTTTTAATAACGATCCGACTAAAGAAAGTCATCGTAAGAAAGAATTCTTTTTGCGAGAAATGAGAATCTTGCCGTAATCTAAGTGTGAAGTTTTTGTGAATGTTTATTATTATTTTTTGGTAGTAAAAGTTGAATGGCAAAGATATTGCGATGTTGAGAACCGAGACAAAGTATTTGACAATGTAAGAGTATGACTTCTTTGGGAGCACCCAAAGTCGAGTCAACATTACATTAGCAAAATATTGCTACATCGTCTGAAACTGAAAGAACAATCACACATTTAAAAAGTTTGAAAACAATGAGTTGATTAAAGCTCTTGGGCATTTCATAACGCTTCTGAAAATGTATTAGCCTAAAAACATTCCTTATCTAAAAAACTCATAGATAATTTCGTTTTAATGAGATGCACTCGTCGCATAATACTTTACTATAACTAGATCTTCACTAATGGAAAAATGCAAATTGAAATCGAAAATTTCACTTGCGTAGCTTGTTACGTTCAAAGGCGTCAGATGAGACCAAACATTTCTATATAAATTAAGGAAAAGATGCTCGAAAAAACCGAGGGTGCGTCTCCCCAAGCTTCTTTACTCAACGTTTTCAGTAAATACGCTCTGTTTATCCTAACCCCACACGAAAACGTGTCTTATTTACAATCGTTAAGGTACACATTCGTGTAATCTTGATTGTGTTTGAATAATATTTTTCTGAGGCGGCGTTATTATTGCACACCTTGTATGCGTAAATCAGTGCTCGAGGCAAGCATTTTTCAGACAAAAAGATGCAATTATATGCAAAGGGGAGGGTCGGGCACTCCGCTAATGAGCCACATTTGGAATTTTGTTTTTGGCTGTCTTTATAGAGGAATAAATTGTGCTAGAGTATGAAATATCTTTAAATTATTATGAGGGTTCCGTAATGTATATCTTGTTAACTATATTTTGTTTGATGTTTCCATTAATATTCATGGCAAGTAAGAAACTTCAAAGAGTAAGAACAAATTTACTAACGCAAAATTATTCTTCAAGTTTTAACTTTAATGCAAATAAACCAACTCAACGAATCGATTCAGTTTAAAATACAGTATTGTGGATATCGACAATAAATATAATAATTGTACCAATTACGTGTGCAAAACATATCACATTACATTCCACTTTTCAGCGCGTATAACCTTTCAGCGAATAGCTATAAATAAGTTTCCAACTAGCGCAATAGATGGCGTTGGTATTCAGATAACAGAGAAACAATAAGAAACTTGGATCAGAATTCTATGAAAACTTAACCTGAAACTTTTAAAAAGAAGACTATGAAATGAAGTATCGTACAGACAAGTACAAGTATACCCTCTTGAATTACTTCTACATTTAAAACTCCAGGAAGAATACTCAATAAGTCTTTCCAAGTAAAGTATTATTTAAGTCGGGTATATCGCGGGTATACTCAATTTCTTTGATGCAAATTTGCCTTATCATCCATCTATTGTGCCTCGTTTAATACGAACGTCAGTAAATACTGAATATACATCGACTAGCTTCAAATACTGGGTCAAGGTTTGTCAACCCTGTCCAACGGGACTCGCTGAGCCGGAAATCAAAGGAAGACCTGTTTGTCAAATCTTTGACGTTTCGAGTTGAATGACAGTGGTTTGAATTTTATAGGGTAATCCGACTTTGATTAATTTTGCCGAATTTTAACTGTAAATAACAAACCAGGATAGCGCTAAGTAGTTTTCATAGATGAATGATAAGTTCATATAGTAACTTCCAATAAGAAATGGTTAAATTCAGTATATTTCTGGTAATCAAATGCAAAAGTTGCATCGTCTTATTGGTATTAGGACGTTTCAGTGCCTATCTTTTTATTGAGGAATGTGCTTGCTCTTGACCTCGATCACGCGTGATGGAAAGCGATGGATGAGGTCTATGATGGAGCGAGCGTGCCCAGAAGATGCCTGTTCACTCTTAATGCTTTGAAGGCAGACGGGTGACATAGTTTTAATTACAGAATATTAAATATTTGAAATTTATTGAACGTTTCTTTTTTTTAAACCAGATTTAGGTATTTACCAATTTGCAAAAAATAAACTGATTAATAAGCGACCTTGCAATTTAGAATTTAAAAAAGGAACAATGTTTCATCAGTCCTGCATATATTTTCTGTCAAGTGTTCAATCACATTAATATTAAGACTATTTTTATGAGATTGCCACCGTTTCTGTCTTCCATAAATATGAATGGACAAACCAAGGACATATTACGTAGTCCCGGAGTCCAATGCGTCACAATACTAGTCTTGCATTCAAATATCAGTTTCAAAACGTGTTCGAATAAATTTTCCTAATTTAAAATTCGATCAGAAATATTATCAGAATTTGAAGAACGCCTGATATCTTTAAGGATTCTTTCAAATCTATTAATGTAGCTACTAGTCATTTGAAATGTAAGTTATCATATCAAATATTCAATTTTATGTGAAAATATTCCATTACTTTGCAATGGAATACTTTTGATTGTTAGTATAATAAGTAAAACTTTCCTTAAGCGATCGTATGATGCTTTAGCTTTAAGTACCGTTGATGTTGTGCATGACGAGTGGGAAATAAATAAGTCATGATTTATTTTAATAAAAGTTCTGGAAGAGTCGGGGATTCGTTGGGAATAATTCCATATGAGTCACTGAATGGCAAGTCATTGAATGGGGCAGATGAACACGAGTGGAAGTTTGTTGACAAGTGTGTGCTAAGTCCCGCCGCACCTAAGCTCTCGAGTAAGAGCGTGCAAGCCCCCACGCTGCGCTCTTTACGTCCACAAAAACACATTTCCGTAATCACCTTATAAAGGGATTACTATAAATAAAGAGGAAAAAAGGAAATTAACCGCATTAGAACGAGGAAAAAATGGCGTCCCCTTCGCAATATGTGGGCTCCCACTGATAAAACACTTTATGTACGTCTCTCGCGTAAATGAAACAATGTGTTATTATGTATTCCTGTCAGTTACGGTTTGGGATGTTCTGAGCTACGGTAAACTCAACCTTAAGACACGAAACACACGACTTACATTACAGTGATTAGATGACCATAAATCAAATTTTTCATAAGATACAATAATCTTGATTTATAAAGTTTTCGAGGTTGAAAGTAGGATAGTTTCTAACAGATGTGATTAAAATTACAAGAGGGCAGTCTACATGAGGAAAATCCGCGTAAAACCCATAAAATATATGCAGTTACCCCCGTAGGTTTATGCCCCGTCGGGGTGGCGTGGATAGGGGATAAAAAACAAAATGAGGAGTTATGTTTTCGGTAATAAAGGACGGACGAGAGAAATCGTTTAAGACGCGGCCAAATGAGATGGAACGAATATATTTGATTATTTTTATGGCGCGGAATGGCGATACGGTGCGCGGTACGTCTCGGACCTAATGTCTATTTATTTTACTACACTTTAATATATATTTTGTGTTTTACTGGCGATCGTTTTCAGGAAATCATATGGTGCGTTATTTTGGATTACAAGACAGCTTCGTGGTACGAGATTACCTTTATTTCACCTCTAACTAAATAATTGTTTGCTGAATCGTTAAGAATCGTTGAAATAGGTGTTCTGATGAGTGTTTAGAAAATATAACGCGATAATAATACCTAATTGTTTACCGGCACTGATTGTTACACAGAGTCTCATTATAATGCATTCGTTACCGCCTGTGTACAAATGTGCAAAATGTTGTCTCGACCAACAATAATAATTGTTGAATGTTAATAAAATTTTTCACGCGTTTCTCTAATGTTCGTAGGTAAACAGCTTTACTGCATCTTCAGAAGTTAGCTGCTATAAGTTATTAAATGTCTTTAAAAAAATATTTTCTGGTTTTCTATTTTTAGGGTTCCGTACCTAAGGGGTAACCAATGGATCACTATTACTAAGCCTCCGCTATCTGTCAGCGGGCTGTATCTCAAAAACCGTAATAGATAGACAGTTGAAATTTTCACAGAGTGTGTATTTCTATTGTCGCTATAACAACAAATAATAAAACTTTAGTTAAATTAAAAACAAAAGGGGGCTTCCATACACGAAACCTATTTTTATAGTTTATGGTGCGGAACCCTTCGTGTGAGAGTTCGACTCGCACTTGGCCAGTTTTTTCTATAACCTAGTATTGCACCTAAAACTATATTTTGTCTCTACACCACCCAAAAGTTTATTTGTAGAAAATGTCTAAGGCATCAAGAGCTGCTCTAATCTGTGCTTTTGTGTGCAAATAAATGTATTTAAAATTCTTCCGTTACTGAGTGAGTTACTGACAGACAACGCTCGGCCGAAACTACTGGTCATAGAAAGCTGAAATTTGGCATGTAGTTTCCTTGGGGAGTGTGAGGGAGCACTAAGAGAGGATTTCCCGAAATTCCTACGGGAACGGGAAATCATGGGATATGCGCGAACTAAGTCGCGGCAAAAGCTAGTTAATCAATAAAATTTCTCAAAAGCATTTTTCAATACTATTTCTTGGAAAGTTTTGTAAAGAAACAGTTAAAAAGATGTCACAATCCAAATGTAAGGGGCATAGCTACTCATTACATACAATTTTATAGTCAATGTCGATACATAAAATTGTATCGACAATATTAATCAAACACTGTGTTACGATATCGATTTGTGATCGCTACAATTGGGAGACAGTCGTTATTTTTATGGCTTAAAAAAACGGTTCAGTGTGAGAAATGCAATGTGTATTGTACAGGGCGTTGAATAGTTTTAAGGATATTTAGGAGTATGTTAATATTGTAGTTGAAATCGACCGTTGCTGAATTTACAAATCCACCATAGACAATGTCTAAGAAGTGATTTTTAATGTTCCTAACACCTTTTCTAAGGGACTCACCAGAGAATGGGCTGCAGCATTATCTGTGCTTGTGTGCTGATTGCAACAGCTACAATGCGATTACTAACCCGCCTGCCAAGTGTGATGATTATGGCAACCCCTTGGTCCCGAGGCCTATGTTCAGCTGGTATGATGATCTTTTCGGACAACAATATTCCACATTGTTAGTAAAAATGCCTTAAACCATTGCACATTCGATATTTTGAATTTGATTTATTTTTTACAGGTCTGAACTGTCCACTCCGGCGTAATTTCTCTCATTTTCTTATCGTTTTTATTTAAGAATTATTTGCCTGATGTTTTTCTACAAACTAATTCACACCCTGTATGCTACTTTTAATTGCGAACGAANATAAGAATTATATTTGCCTGATGTTTTTCTACAAACTAATTCACACCCTGTATGCTACTTTTAATTGCGAACGAAAAAAAGCGTCACCCATGTTTCATCCCTGTTAATTTCGTTATAGATTCGATTCGGAAGGGTGCTGATGCTGTTTCTTGTTTTGCTTTATGAGTCCAATTCTGGAATATTGGAGTTTTTATTGCTTTTCTTTGTTTGGGATCAATGGTACTTAATTTTTTGGTAAACATATTTTCTCTACAGAAAAAAAATCTAGGCGAGTGATGAGATTCAAAACACGTGCAACTAGACACAAGTAAGTATAGTCCAATCACTTTTATTATATTCAATAAAAACTTACTTACAAGGTAATCCAATGAGAACCTAAAAAACGTATGGGTAAGAGACTCAGTAATCAACTTGCATCAAATCTTATTTGAAAAAACTTCTTGCAAGAAATTGCCACGAAAGTAAAAAGTGTGATATTTTTTTAAGAACATTGTTTAAAAGTGTCGCCAGCACACACAGGCGAATGTGTACACACGAAAAAATACGCACACTTTCGCAACGACCCTCGCGACACATAATGAAGGGAGGGCACCGTGATATAATGCAGTTTTTTATTGCTTACTCCTTATACCCACAAGTAAAAAAAACTCCACCATACATACACGCGTATTATACATTTTAACTATTAGTGTTTTTTTCTGTATAGTATGGGGAAGGGTTCGCAGTTTGGACGAGGGCTAGAGGGTTAAGCTTGATAAAAAATTTACGTCGATTCGAGTTTCGCGAGGATGTTCGTTTAGATGAGACTTTTAAGGGTCACTGGAGTGCTTTTGTTGCGTTTCATTCCATCTTTGAATTACTTCGAGAACTCTGAGCATTAGGAGTAGCGTCTCTAGCGATGGTAATGGTAATGTATGCCAGCCAGGCAGACGCTCGGACGTCCAGTAGCTGTTGAATACACAATCGAAGCATTAATTTCATATCAAAATCAAAAGTTTAAGGCCAGAACAAAGAGGCTCTTCGATTATTCTAATTTAATTCGGCTCGGGATTCGTCTGTCGCCTGTGTTTTATCGTCAGGTAGCCTCCCGTTTCTTAGAAAAAATATTTATATCTTTTTCTATTAGATATCCCATTGTTCGCGCGAGGAGGGCACGTCAGCACGCGACAAAAGGAACATTAATTATAATATCCGATTAAAAAACGCCATTTAGCTACGCGAGAGACGTCCTTTGTTTGAGATGATTGAATTCAGAATTACTAACATTAGCCACCGTCCCGGGGGAAAGTAAGCCTGCATAAAAAGCTCTGGGTACCCATCGTGTTTGCGTAGGCAGCGAGAGCGGCGGGTGGCTCGCGGTTTTTTTCTTTATATGTTCTTTGCTTGATTTCCGAATGTTGGGACTATAAAGATATCAGATTACACGGGAAAAGTGCTACTTCCAAGACACGGACAAAAACTATGGCCACCGAGAGACTGCCGAAATATGAGCATCCAATTCCATAAACCACATCGGTGGGAGGAAGCACGCGAGTTATGTTCGTACGTGCTCGCACATAGTAATTAGATATTACGTTACCCAACTAATCGTAACTCGCACGGGTGTTGTTTTACCCAAAAGGGGGAATAAATCACGCGCGCGCTGCGATGGCAACACCGCGACACAATGAAAAAAAAATAACAAAAAAAAGAAACAATATCAGAGCGCGGAACAAAAGAAATTATACCAACGAGCGGATCCATAGCGAAAAAATCGTTATGATAATAAAATAAAATGGTTAAATATAAAGCAGTAATAATAGCTGCTCAGAACAATATGCCGCGTTTACGCGTTAGAAATGAATCAACGTTTATTTAACTAGTTCCATACCACCATAGACACGCTTTTTGACGTTTCTCAGTGAGCAGCTGTCGCGAATTTTCGGATTAAATTCACTCAGATGAAGTACTGCATTATAATGAGACATTTTTGTTTCGCCTGTCCGCTTTTGTATTAACTAGTGTTATATTTATTTTTTAAAGTTGGGGTTTGTATTTTGGTAAAATATTCGAAAGCAGCGATATATGCGAGGAGCCCTGAATGCTGTACTTGGGTGCAGCAGGGCCCGCCGAGCCATATTTTTATAATAACGCCGGCCACAGATGCACTATTAATCTCGTACAAGATGCGTGGTTATTAAATCTCCGGAGCGGGACGATGTCGTCCGGCGTATTATTAATGGAAGTGTATCACGGGAGCCATTAGATACATAATTAACATCGATCGTCAACTAAAAAAACAACATCTCGAACGATCCCAAGGAAAAGCGAGAGTAGCGTCACTCTTGCGACGAATAAAAACGTCATTCAAGATTGATTGCCGCGAGGAAGTATCATTAATATTATTCAATTAATAAAACGTAATTTTGCGAGGTGAAATGCGCACCCCGACGAGGAAAAAGCAATTAGTGGCTAGATTGCGATCCGTCAAAACAACTGCGTCGAGTGATGTTAAAAAAACGTCGAGGAGCATTCATTAAAGTAAAATTCGCGAGGGGTGAATATGTAAGGACTTTTTTGCATAAGACGGTGGCGCCCTCGATTTGGAGCTTTTTTTTTACGTTAAAAACAAACTATGTGGGCGCTCCGTAAGCGGTTTTCGTCACACTTGCGCACTGTTGGTGTTGACGAATTTTTTTTTTAATTGTGCTCGTAATGACTGTTGTTATGGTTTTATGGCGCGGTAATGAGCGACTCGCCGCGACATTTGCATGTGATCGCGGGGAACTTTTTTGTCACTCTTGTTGATGAACTTTTTTCGACAGTTTTTTTTTACTAGATTTGTAGTTTATAGCGTGCGATACGGCTTTATTTAGAGTTTGTGGTTAAACATTTCAGTAGCTCCTTGTTTATGGCTGAGGGGTGTTTTATTGTTCTTTTTTTGAGTGTTTACTTTTAGCCGGGTCATGTGAAATTAACACGATAGAAGGAAGAAAGTTGTCACAATAATAACCGTAAACTTTCAAAAGTTATGAAAAGTTTATGTCTAAAAATTAACTTTTTTGCCCATAAAGGGTGAAATAGTGAAAACGTATAAGTTTAAAATAGAATTATAGGTAGGTAAGCTTTCGACAGACATTTTGGCTACGAACCGATAATAAACGTCGTCCGGGCTGACGTGCCGGCAACCCCGATTTGGTATTAGCAATCATTAAATTGGAAATTACGCTATATCGGCGATACACGGCTTTTCTTTTATAAATATCTCTCACGTGATGCCCGTGCCGCGTCGTGTCACGACCGCACTGAAACGATGGTAATATTCAAATAGCGATATAAAAAAGACAAGTTAGGTAGCATTTAAAAAGCTTGTTTGTTTAGCGACGAATCGCTTTTAGTCATGACACGGTGCACGGCGCATCCGAACCTCTGGATACGTGACAACTTTACGATGCAGTCGTCATAAACCCTCTTTTCAATGACATAAGGTACACATTGCGGGCTCCCGGCGGCATAAATAAGTGCAGTGGTTGGTGGGATGAAAAATGAATGTGAATTATGAAAGGTCTCGAGGAAATGGGGAATGAAATGAGCTAACAGTCCGTTCGTGCTGTGTCGCTTTCTAACTGGATGGACTCTGATAAGAAAATTAAGTAATGCTTGACCTTCGCTTCAAATCGGTTACCGAGATTCCAGTTGGACTGAATATAACATGAATTCTTGGATTTAACTTTTAATACCAAAATCTTTAGATTTATTTATTTTACTCAGAAGAAGTTGTTCGACAAGCCTAGTGACTTTTTCACAGCAAATCGACAACTTCAATGAGGCGTTTTTATTACTTTTATTCTCACTAGAAGCATTTTATTATATAATAATAAATTCAATATTTTTATGGGCTGTATAATATATAAAAGTTACATGTTTTGCATTAAATCAAAATTAGTATTTTCAATAACAAGGCACACGTGCACCGCACACAATACGGTCACGCCGTTCAATGCCATTTTAATATATGAAATTAATGTTTTTTCCAATAAATAAGGAACGCCACATATTATAACTAAATACGAACATGAATATTCATATAAATCAATATTAAACTTTAACAATGCCCATTTATCGAATAGCAATTTATTTGCTTATTTATTGAAATTTGTTACGCATGTTAATATTTTTTAGTTAGCGAATGCGTCAGGCTAATTCTGTTTCTGTTCTGGTTAAGTTTTGATTGCAAGTGCGAGCGAGACGGCTGTATGCGCAGGGGCAGCTTCTAATGCAACTGATTTTGTCATTCGAATGGAAGTCATTGATAGGATTTTTAATGGCCTTAAAAAATGGCGACAATGGCTCGCGGAGTTGATGCGACAGCATTATTTATTGCTGCTCGTAAATTGTAGTTTAAATTAAATCGATTCTAAATCCCAGATTCTTTTATCGATACTGTAACTATAATGTTTCTCATAATTACTATAAATCAATTTTCTTAATGTGCTTGCAGCCTGTCAATTATTTTTATTACCTACTTTGCAGTATAAACCACCGAGATTTGATTATTTCAGCGTAATGTAACATACGTATTCTAAATGCTTTGTACAATTCGCATTTCGTGTTCGAACAATGGCCTCTTTAAGGAAACAAAGAGGCATCTATAAAAATCTCGGAAAACACAAAAGAGTCCGAACTAAGCAACCACACTGCTCTGAGGTGCCAAAGACAATGATAATTGTTCCACGTGAAATATAGTGTTGCCACCGACAAAAGGAGCGTAAAAAAAATACATTTTTCATTGTAACGCTTCGGCCATTCACTACAGGTGGGGCGATGTGGGGTGGGCACGGACAAAGCTCCGTATCAATGGACGATACCGAGATTTTTTTTGCATATAAAAACTTGTAGGTATGGAGTAAAGTTTGTCCATTAATTATTTCTAAAACGATGCTTGTGTAGGCGTGACAGACGAATCCGGCAAGATTAATGCTGTAGGTTTAGAAAACGCAGTTATTTCATGCGATATCGCGTAGCTTTGCGTACCTATTTCCAAAACTCTACCTGTTATCATTTTAATCAAAGATTGCAACAAGTAACTCCATTGGAATAGAGAAAACGAAATTCATTGAACAAGAGTTAATAAAACGTGGTTTTATGACGTTTGTTCTGTACTTACATGAAGAAATCAAGATAAGTGTTATGCGAAATGTGTGCACCTACTTCAAACAGAGGGTTATCAGTTGGCGTTATTTGTTAAAATCGGCAGCTGCGATGCGCAAGCGCACCGATGTGTAAATTTGATGCCAGTGACAAAAGCCGCCCTTGATGAGTGGGTAAATTAATAGCGATCGCAAAAAATATTGCAAAAACATTTTCAGGTAATTTTTAAAAGCGTGATTGGAATTAATATAGCAAAGACAAGAGAAAGCTCTGCTAAGCTTAAGTATTCAGGAAAGGTTAAATAAAACTGATGATAATTAAGGAAACAGTAAGATTAAGTGATTAAATACTAACCTGGGTTTTTGTTCTTCAAAATTAAGACCCTATCAAAATTACAGGTTCATTGAAATTACTTAAAGGTCAAGAGTGGCGCGTGCCACCCAGACCTAAAAAATAGCTATAGAAATTTTTGTTTCAGTCCACAAATAATTTACAGCAGCCATAAACTTAAGAAAGGACCACTCCAGGTCATATAAAAAGTGCACAAAGCTTACAAAAGCTGTTTTGTTTACTGATTTAGATGAAAAAAAAAATCTTACAATAATCCAAAAACAAAGAATTTACGTCACGGTTTTAAAATAAAAGGTGCCGTTTGTTAAGGGATTACGTCCCTCGAGGTACGGGACCAGAGCAACAATTGTACGGAGACAATGCATATAAGTTCAGGTAGCACACAACTTGCCAAATACGTCAACCACTAAAAATTAAAAGTTGTTCCAAATTAACCCTAATGTCAAGGAAGTAAAGAACCCTACAGTATTCAATGACATGAAGATGACACGATTCCACGGTTTGGTTTCCGCGAAAATGTTGTCTTGGCTAGAACTTAAGAACTTCGCCGTTTTAATCTATCGCGACGATATTGTGTTTAAAGTAAGTTTGCTTTGTTAGCTGTGATAATCCTGATTGCGAGGATGTGAGGTACCGATGACAATATTTTAGTAGGCGAAGAGACTGGGAGATATTTCATACAATATTGTCACGTATATCAATGAGTGGCATTTCCGTAACACTGTCTATAAGATGTATGAAGAGGACGACCCCATCATTGGTTTAAGACAAAGCAAACAGGATGTTAGAATTAGTTCATAGATTCTCAAAAATCAATACTTCCTCCAGGATGACCAAATTCCGCGAAGGTATTTGACTTAGATAACGTTTGCTCAGAAGATGTTAGTTTTACATATCTCCACCAATGGACGTGTAAACAACGGGCAATAAGCGGCCATATAAATTATAACCGAATATCGATCCTATCTTCTAAACCGGGGTAAAAATGGGAACAAACTATTGACGCGACTTCGGCAAACCGAGATAAAATAAATATTTTAGGGTGGGCTCGCCCTAAACAAACACATTCAGGATTTGCTGACCGTCGATATAGTTTCAATTTAATACGCCGAAATTTCATCACTTCGATGTTTATTCAAAAACAAGCTTTATTTTAGGGGTAGAAGATTGAATATTTTTATGAGATTTTCTTTTGCTTTAATCTTAAAGTTGGGATTGAAGGATAGAATATAGCGCTATCTGAGAATTTGTTTGCTAATCATTTTTTAGGGTTCTGCGAAGTTAGACTTTTCCTTCGTAGGTGTTTTAATTTCGGAAATTGCTAGTGCTTTACTCAGCATCAGATAGTGATGCTTAATGGCATTAGAGCAAGGTTTAACAGCAGGGCGTGTAATTAATATTGAGAATCGATTGTGCGCTCGGGGCGGTGCGCAGTTATCGCGCGACTTATCAAAAGCCAGCAATATTTCTTCATTAACGATGTAGCACGAGGTGCGAGCCGTCGTCTTAACATCTGCTATAGATTTAAGATGCTGTTCTGACTTGAATATAGCAGTTTCACGACGTGCTTGTGCTTTAGTTTATTTGAAATATTCTGTCGTTATTTCCATGATGGTCGCGGAATGAAAGAAAACTGAGTATGTATGTAGGTATCGTTGTTTATTATCCAGCTCATGTTGTAAATATCAAGTGGATGAGACGGCTTTGCAGTGCTCCTTCGTGATAGATTCGCGAATATTGTCATTGCTTGTGTGTTTACCGTCTTAAAAACCTAATACGTCATTATTTCTATCAGTAGCAATCAGTGCTTCGTTTACAGTTTTCTCTCCATTTAAAACGTGACGATAGTTCTTTTTTTAACTTAAATCATTACTATGGGTTTTTTACCTTCTCCGTTTTCATACTTTTGTTGTGTTCGATTGAAAGTATGATTTCAAATATTTTTACAATTACATTCTTTTTTATGAAACCTACTATTTAGGCCGCGTAATGTTACCGTTGCTCACTCATCTGTGACTTGATTTTAATTTTGGTGTGTTCTATATAAATAAATACGTTTCTGAACAAAATCGAAAGTAAGTACATATTTTCGCGAAAATAAATTAATAGGTACCTAACGATACAATATTTTGAAACGATACAAAGTTCTGGCTAGCCTAGTTATCGATGTCCAAAACAAGCATACAAGTAAATTCCGGGTAGTGTTTTTTTTTATGAAACAGAAGGCCAAGTCGAAAGGCGATTTATCAAATAATATGACAGCATTCAACGAACATAATTTTAACGAAAATTGTAAAGAGTATTGTGTTTCATAATTAATGAAGCAAAAGGCTTTCTCGGTAACAAAATATTCCCGATCTAAGTTTCGGATCGTCATTACTCGTCTCTTTGTGCGACATTCTTTTGCGCCCAGGTGTTCATATAATTACATTGGATGGCGATAGACAAGGATAGATAGATGACGAAAATGATAGAAAAGAAAGAGATGAAGAACCGGCCCTTGTGTTGATTGATAACTGTGACAAAAACGTAGCAGATGAAAAATAATAATTATTAGATCTATTGTTAAAGGTGTATGAACTTCAACAGGGGTGACGAGACGAAGAATATTTTAAGTTGGAAACAAATCAGAAGATTTGAAACATTCACCGCCGTTTTTGATTTGAAGATGGTCACGAGTTCTTAAATTATTGATTTGAGAATTTTCTTTTTCTGAGGCTTACTGGAAAACAACTTAAAGTCCTGTATATAAAATTCAGACTCCATGGATTAACAAATGCTGAATTAAACATTTTCTTCTGAATGAATATTAATTATCAAAAACTAGATCAATATAATATGATGATCAAGCTAATCGACAACCCTGTATCGATGCATTTGCCGGCTGTGCAGTTTGCATTCAGTCCAGCTAGACAATAAGCTGCGAAGCGCGCGCGCAGGTAGATATTAAAACCAACATTCATTTACATTCCCGAATCTTTTGCATTTGGAACGCCAACTTTATATTTTCTCACATAAGGTTGGTAATATATAGAGTGTAAAATTTTGAGATCAAAATTAGGTTGGCACAGGTGTACGTATATTTTTTTATATCTTTCATTAGCTAAGTTCGCGCTTTATGGATCACGATCGAGGGTAGACGGACGTGTCTTATTGTTTTGTCAAATACATGAGAATTTTTGTCAATAAAAGCTGGGTGGTTTGAGGCTTAACAATATTGGAGCCCTTTGAAGAATTGATGGGATTCTTAAATTGCCTATTCAGTGTGCACTGCTTTGTGCACTATAGGTATCACCATCTAGCTTACAAAATTTATACGGGTTTGAAAAACTGTTTTAATTGTTATAGAGCTAACAGGCTTGCAATTATAACCGGCTCTGTCTGTAGGTAATTAGATTCAGGCATAGCTTTCAATTTATCAAGGACAAGAGTCAGATTTTACTTCAGTGAAACATTAACTTAACTATAAACCAACGGTATTTTAATCATCAGTCAAAAATAAATTAAAAGTTGAGGCTTTTAATTTATTTTCGCGTTAATTATTATTTTTCGCGAACAAAAGAAACATCGGCTTCCCGGAAATCATTTCGCGGTTGCTCTAAAAGCCTCCAAACATAATTAATACGGGGCTCATTAAAAACATTCCTGACAGCTTAAGTATGCTTGCTAATTAGCAAAAACGCAAATATTCCGCAGTCACACGGTCTACCTTAGATCTTTCACTATGCGCCACTGGCCATTTTCATAATCATATTATTAATTTAATTTATTTTCTTTGTTTTAGTTTCAAAGGCAATAAAGGCTGAGTCGTTGATGAATTTAAAATATTTATTATTCAAGGCTCAAAAAATCTTTGAGAGCATGGTGAAGAAAATACCTATACAAAAAGATTAATTTGTAATTAAGACTTAGAATCAAGTCTTGATTAAGAAAATCCTAATTTTTGTGCCGGACATCAAATAAATTAAAAACATATCGCAATAAGGTAGCAAATCGAATGTCCAATTATGAAACAGAATATCTAAGGCTCTGTCGGCATCCACAAAGCCACCGACAGCTAGTTACGGTTTGTTTAACAAATTATTGTTAATTATGGTTTGGGTAAGGCGAATTTTAATCTATGAGTTTTTGCTGTCCCCGTCTTCAACAAAAGATGTATTAAGTGCACAATGTATGGAACTGACAACCATTCTTTCGATTTTTAGCTTTGAACACCGTTTACTAAATGAATTCTATATAAGAAGAGATCAATTCAAAAAGCTGAGGTAACAGTTAACTCTCAAACCAATTAATTAGGTGCATCTAATAAGCAATCTTTGGTTTGAACTTTCTTTTAACATTTAGCAGTTCTTGAAATATTTTCCTGTTCACCTACATTTGCAGCTGTAACTTATTTAAATCAATCACATTTATCGAAGTTCTTTTTCTCCACTACAGTTTCATACTCAGATACAGCTATCGATTCTCAACATTCATTTATTATTTGCCGAGTTTAATTACCTTCACTATTCGCGTTTATCTCACCAGCCGATCTATATAAAATAAATCAATTTAATCTAATTAAAAGCATTACATATTTTTTGTTCGATAACGAAACAACACGAGGTATTAGGAGATGAATCGTGAAGATTACGAGGTGAGGTTGTATCAGCGGGTCACCGATCATATCTCCCGACCGTACGTCAAACCGTCCATCCACTGTCGTGTTCTATCAATTATTTATATAATCTAATTTAATTTAAGTCCCCTGACCTTTCTTTGCACTTGGTTTAGAACTTTAGAAGATATCTCTGGAAACGTCTCATGCAACTTTCATACATCTTACTGTATCACTGTAGGGATCAAATTAGGTTGCATTAGTCAGTGTCGTGTTCACGTTTCTAGTCGGTATTGCAAATCATCGTCGACTGTTAGTAATGAATTACAAATATTATTTCTGGTTGATTCCAATTTGAATTTCAATACGGTTTTGATGAACGAGGCGACTCGCGGCTGACGTACGGATATGTTGAGTTGGCTGATTTGTCTGTTTGGTTTCGCCTTGTTTTAAAGTAAAGCGTGAATTGGGTAGTTGTGTAGGTAGTGTACGATGTACGTGGTGCTAAGTGGCCGGTGGGCTGGGTGGCGCGCTCGGCCTTGCAGCGCGTCTCGCCACGCAGTCTACGACGGAAGTTTACGACCGAACGCCAGCCACTTTTATTGGCTACCTCACATCGAAGCCTCCTCGCAGCCTCCCATTCACTCCACAAGAAATATACTTTTTTATTGCTCTGTCACTCGAGTAATTTATTGACAATGAACACACGTGCATTTCTATTAATATTTTATGTCGTAAGAGTTTTTATGCGGCTGCGTCCGTCCGGGCCATTGTTGGGCCCCATCGGACAGTTTGTTTTATGTCCACTCTAGAGCTTCACTTAATTGTTGTACGAATTGGTCGTGATAGGTCGCTTCGACTACGGCGCTGACATTTCGTTGTTCTATCCAATGACTAGTCGGATGATATTGAAAGTAATTGTTAATTTATGCAAAAGTGTTTGCGGTGTAATCTATGGTAAAAATTTAAAAGGCCACATATACAAGTAAATAAGAAACTGATGGAATTTAGAATGGCTTGAGCGATGTGATACTGAGGTTATTAACTCATATTATAGCGTTTTAATAGATGAAATATTTAAGAGTTATTTATGGTAGGTGGTAGTGGTGGGTTTAGTGCGATAACCACGGACAAAGAAAGCGTCTGAGCTAATTGCAGGTTTTGAATGTTAATCGAACGATCGGCTGACTGACAGTGGGACCATAAACAATCCTGGCTGTCGCCGTAAAAGTCGTGTGCGGTTTTTCATCGTCTGAAGCGCAGCCTTTTGGAATTATACCCCAAATAATGACAATTCTTATGCTGTCTGCAGGGCGTTGTTCCATTGGTCATACGTGTGTCGATGAAATATATTATGTGAAGAATTTTGGGCAGAATTCCCTGAAATCACTTCATTTAGGCACACTATCTGACTGGTTTATGTAAAAATCAATGAAAATAAAGGATTTATCAATAGATGTTGATGTAGCTGATCAGAAGAGGTCATCAAAAAGGAATCATCTCTAAGCTTAATCAGTTCCATCATCAATCTGAGCTTCCAATTCCGACACTCTTTTTAAACTACTCCAGAAATGAAGCTGCGCCTTTAAAAACACAGCTCCTCGTCTCTCCCTAGATCCATACCACACATACAATGGACAACACCACCGCTTCCTCATAAATAATCCCGGACAAAGTACTCTCAGACGACCGCAGAATATGCGCTATATAATTAACAGTTATACCTTGAAGAGGCCCTAAATCTCGCGCATGCGCGGCAGAACAATGCGCGCGATCTTCGGCACCTAATGGCCGTGTTGATTGAGCCCCCGCAATAATGTTGCGGGATGCGCGAGCGCATGTGTGCGTTGTAGGTGCGCATACGCGCGGTACTGATGTGGGTGTGGTTTTAAGTAATAGAGGTAGAGGTGTGAAGTTAGGTAATTGATGGTGATAGGTTCATTTGTTTTATGTTGCGATGGTTGTGATCTCTAAAAGTTTGAACTGAGTTGGCCAAATGTTAAATTAACGTAAACGATAGATACAGTTGTAACTGTGGTCAAAGAACACTCAAAGTTTGGAGTACTTTAAACATTTCTTTGAACAAAATGTGGGCAAAAATATAGAAACATCTCTACCCAGCCTAAACGTAGTCAGATACGAGATACAGTTCGAGTAGCAAACTTACTTAACGTGGAAGTAGCGCGTACTTACCTGCAACAGAAATGTAAGATTAGAATCACATAAAATAAATCACAGCCAACTATTAACTACCAAACAAATAGATAGAGGCCCATTTAAAGTAATTGTTGAAGTCCCACTTTATTAAGCAATAAACGTTCGGAGTGGGCTCGGAAATTCCTGCAGAATACCAGATTGGATTGAGTCTTACTTTTAGAGGGTAAAGAAAAGTGAAAATGAGCTATCGACGGAATACAAACGCGGTGGGGGAGGGTGGTGGAGTGGGGGCCGAGGATGCGCAAGAGTCGCGCGTTCCGATCCACACGTCGCGGGCGTCGCGAGAGCATTCCGACGCTTTTTCAACAAATTCCCGCACGCCGTCTCGCTCATCTAATTGCACTTAATTTCTGCTTCGTGCCTGTTTAAATACGGCTCAGCAACGTTTAAAATTGCTATGGAGAGCACCGAAGACACGGGTTAAGCTCTGTTTCAATGGCCTGTGAAGTTCGATCGCCGATTAAATGTTGCCTTTTTGCGAAATGAGGAATTAGCAATTACACCTTTGTTTTAAGAGGTTGGGGTAAACATTCTGATAATGATGCTATTTGGTTGAAAATTGGGGGAGTTGAGGTTTTTAGCAAAGTTGAACAGGCTTTAAAAAAGGTGTAACATTGCCTCATCGCCACACTTATTGTCAATCATTAAGAAGAATTTCCTTCTTGATCAACTCTCAAAAATACGTATGTCGTAGTTTGAGACAGGATCATGAATAAAAAACTGTCTATATATTTTTTATTAACTCCAACCTTAGTTCCACGATCTCCTCACGAGATGCCTAAAGCACTGATTGGGAACTAATTATGGACCTCATACTAAGATCAACCACACTTGATCTACGAAAACAACTCTTACTGCTTCGAAATAAAGGCGCTCTCTAGTCAAATAGTTCCGGACCATGGACCTACGCTCCAATACAAACTACGCTGGCCAAATGGAAATACCACGAATCTCAATGATTGGCGTAAAGACGCCATTCAATTGTATGATTGGATTTTTTATTTCAACAACCTCGCTGATCATAGATAGTGTTGATGACTACTGGCTTTTTACACTTAAGTAGATATATATAGTGTCAATGTTTGTAAGAACGTCAGAGTTTTACATCCGAAAAATCTTACTAAGTTCCGCCTCACAGAGCTGCAATGTCTTAACGGAGTTAACTCAGATATAGATGACGACTAATGGAGAAGAAAGGAAGGAGCAGACAGATAATTTAAGATAAGGGCAAAATAATGATGATTACAAAGCTACATATCAACATGGAACATCAACTGAGCTTTTTCCCTTTGCAAATATCAAAGCAGTCAATGTAATAACGTCGTGTAGACCAAGCAGTCTTTATTACATTTGACATTGGAGCTGATAGCTTGTGTCATTTAGCTTGTTAGCAAACTCATGTCACTGATACTTAACTGCGGACCGCTATTACATAGTAGCAATGTAACTTAAATCACACCCAATTTAAAAGCAACAAGAAAAACGAGTGATACGAGCAAAGAAAGCATGGGAAACATGTAACGAGGCGAACCTATTAAAGGGGCGAAGCGTAGAGAAATATCTCACGATCCTTACTCATTACAAATTATGAGCGCATTCCTATCGGACTCTATCATACCTGATGAAGGAAATGACTTTTCGAAGCATGATGCGACGCAATTAATAATTATGATATAATTTCAACAAAAACTTGACCGGAATAAATGATAAATTGCATGCTGGTAAAAAGTGCTCATGCACGCTGTAATGATCCCTCATTTCAGCCTTACGATCGTTATTCGAATATGACATTAATTAAATAAGTAGTCGAGATAACAACAATCTAATATTGAACGTTATTATCGTTTGACCATGTTAAACTTCTGACGTTTTTATTTCAAATAGCTCCATTACAGATGTCATTAGGTTCAGGTGATCAATTTGATTAAGATCTCCTGTTTTTTCTTGTCTTTTTAAATTGAGCATGTCTAAAGACGACCGTGTGACTTTGTAAATTTTGTAACGAACACGCAACAGGTATGCTTATCGCATGAGATCAGTGATCAGGCGAATGATAACACTACAATCGCTAAGCGCGTCGATACCGATATCCACTCGAGATGAGCAAAAGATCTAATCACGCCGAAAGTTAAGCCTGTTGGCTCAGCTGACACGACGTGGCACCTCAAAACAACCTTTGTGCTCTCGTTACCTCCGTAACGACCACCCGATCAGAATACGAACAGAAATTCCACAAGCGCGCGCCGATTAAACTCCTAGGTGAAAATAAAAGAGATTGTTTATAAAGCAAGAGCAGACGACATGACAATAGACGACGCTGATGGACCGAGACTCCTCGACGTTCGGCACACGACGATACGCATCGATCCAAAATCGTATTTATCACAAAAGATTTAGAGTTCATTAATTTTAAGACGTGACCAAAACATGTGACTTTAAGAAGATGATTAGGAAAAGTGGGGGCGTGATGTGGGAGAGAGAGCGCGGACGGTGTGCGAGCGAGAGGTCCGAGCGCCGAGGGTCACAGGCGTGATGTCAGGTCAGCCACTTTTGCACCTCGCCATAACAACGCGTCTCAAATTATTATGGACGTTTGATAAGTGTTGGGAGATTGCACAGTCTTGGTACTTTATGATGCTAATTAAGTGTTTACGTTACTAGCCGTAGTACATTGTTGACACTCGACGACGGGCCGAGGAGGTTTGTTTGAGGAAACGTCACTCACACTCGACTGCAGTGCTTTCACCGGTCAAACGTTTACAAAGAGAGCATTGACATCCAAAGAATAGACTCTTGAAGAAAAAACAAGCACCTATCGTCTGGGCGATATCTGTAGAGACCACTCCCTTGATACGGTATCAAACGCTGAAGAATTTCATCTGAACCCCTGATAAGATAGCAACATCTCACGATTTATTTAGGCTAAGAAGCGACTTTAAAATAGCCATAATAAAATAATATTAGCGTAATAACGATTTACAGCAATAAAAGCAGTTATGACTTTGGCCAATAAAGTTGGTGGATCTCTCAGCGTTTTAAAATAACTGAAGATTAAGGGTGGAAGACTTGCTGTTTGAATCTATAACGCCGGTCTCTTAATGCGTCTTAATGTGTATTTTACGATTGTTACACAAGACGCGAGCAGTTTTACATCGGTTTAAGCGATGTCTATCTGGCGTTATTAAATCCTCTGATGTTCCGAAACATCAAATTATGAATGAGAAATAAATCAACAGGGGCGATCGTAAAATGCTTTATGTTTTTGTTCTGTTCGGTCGGTTCGATTACTCTCCCAAATTGCCCCAGATGTGGGCACGCGCAAAATCATAATGTTTTCATTATGTCTGTATCGAAATTAAAAATAAAGTAATAGTCCATTTTGATGTTCCTTTCAGCAAGCGCTTTTGATTTAGCCTAAGATGCTATTGATCATAAAATTGAACGAACCAGATTGATTCTAATCTATCAATTGATGTTCTGTTTCGCGCTTAAAAACTGGTGACGCAGAATGTTTAGCACAAATATTTACGAGTGTTGATGTTTTAAATGTAAATTATATAATATTATTGTATTCATGACTCAGTTATTTGTCGAAAACCTACGCAATAAGGGGCAAAACTGGGATGAAATTCAGGGCCAAAGATTTCATTGGGCGGAAGATGGCATAACTTATGACAATTTTTCAATGACCATCAAAAATTTTGCCTTGCAAATTGGGATGATATACTTACGTGCGAGGAAGCATAACAAAGTTATTTTAAAGATAAAGTTTCGAATCTTTTGATCGTGTATCATAGACGCATTACCACTTAATGAAACATTATGAATAGCGCACACATTAGGGTGCAGCGATGATAAATGCTTAGCGAATGACTGGCGGTAAGGCCCTTCGATTCCCGATTGGCATGACATTATAGAAAGTATTTGCAGCAGTCTATGGTCAGGGACATGATATCAATCAATCAATATTATGGAGAAAAGTCAGGTGTTAAGGCGTTAGTGGTTTGTGATAGTAATGTGAATCAATTTGGTATCAACTGTGATTTGATTATGCCTTCATGAAAGCTAAATGAACTGGGATCCTACATGGATAACAGATCGTTATGCGTAAAATTTTGATTCGACAATAATGTAACGGAAGCTTAAAGTAGCAGTAATAAGTAGGTTCTGTCCTTTCAAAGATCTCGGTATCTTTTACCACAAGAAGTTCCAGTGAATCTTTGGACTAGCTTAGAAAGAAGAACAGTTCTGCAACCTCAAAACGAAAGATGTTGAGCACCTTTTATAAAGCAATTTGTTGACATTGGTGTTATTGCAGATACTCGTAAGTAGTGGTGCTAGTTAAATTTCGTACCGAACAAAATGTGCAAATCTTTAGCTATTCATAAAAAAACATAATTGAATACTGTGCAATTCAAAGAATATTTTATTCATTATTTTACCCGCCAGTCAATAAGCTTGCTTTGCTTTTCTCTGAATAAATTTATTTACGAATATAATACAGGGAGCCTTCTTTAAACTTTATAACAATTTTAATATACACAGTAACGTCTGATTTGAAATTCATCAGATTGATTAAGAGCCTCGCATTACCATACTGAAGAAAAAAACTACCCCGCCCGGGTTCTTTAAAACACACAAACAATTGAACGAACTCAGAAAAAAGCCGTGATCAGAACCTGAACTTATACAATGACAGCAGCATGTTGATTCAATCACAAAAAAACGGGAATTCGAACAAAAAACAACAATTAAATATCGAATCCTCTCGGCCGCCCCGAGAAATATTTAGAATACGTTGCCGAAGACACAATTTCTTTTTTTATTAGTAAAAAGTCCCTACACGTGTCCAGGGATGTCGTCTTTATTGGTTTAGTCCAATTAATGGCATCTAATGTTCCCAGAAACTGGCTCTATGGCAATAAATTACTAATTTTCGTTTATTTGGGATGCATTTTAAATTTCGGAGCCGTTATTCAAATTTCTTCCAATAAGACCAGAACGAACACCATTACTCATAATAAAAAAAAATATTGAGTTTAGAATTTTTATACACGACCACAAAGATGTAAAATTGCGAGCTAATGATAACGAAAACAGTTTAACAAAAGTTATTACATTTCAAAGAGTTTTTCAATAAAAAGTAAATAGAGAATCGTTGAGATTTACGAATATGACTTTTCTATGGCTATTAAGGATCTTACACAATGGCAGCGATATTATCGTGGGTTTAATTTGCAAATGCTCGATCGATATAGCTGGCTGAGTGATTGAGACTGAGCGTACGGACGCATTGACAGTGCACCGCATTCTATGTAAAATATGAAAGAGTCTCGCTCCCGGTCGCCGATGCCGGACAAATGACCCTCCAGATGGATGTGGTACTCGTGTTGAGAGCTTAACTAGGAATAGGAATGTACATAAAATATGTTCAGCGAGCGGGGATGGAAATACTGGACGCTTCCAATGGATTTGAGGCGGAGATTTTCTTGAGTATAGATAAGTCTAGCTATGTACATATAACAGGAGACAAGACTACGGCAGTTACGTAAGTAATATTCAGGGTACCGAAGATTTATTTAAAAAAATATTTTAAGGAAGGAAGGAATTTGATCATCAATATAATTTTATTTGATTGTGTCGATAGAAACAGAATTCTTTTGTATGCTTCAATATTATAAAAGATGTCCAAAAATGTTATGAGAGGCAATTTAAGTAACTCAGACTTTTTGTACTGCCAGACTTGACCCACTTTTAATTTCCACCTGTATTTGCATGTATCCGTAACTCAATTCTTTTCGACGTCCGGCTCATCCAAGCATTCTCACATCTGACACATTGGTCATTCCACACATGCATAAAACAAGCGGTGACCGCGGCCGGTGCCTACCACTGATTGAATTATGGTTGCACTACAACTGATTAATGCGACATCCACCACTGACGTACTATTGTCTGTTCCAATCTGCATCCACCAATAAGAGAGTAAAACGATCCCCGACCGGATCCGGAATGTGTAAGTATCAGCATTTTGTCTCTGTGTGTTCCATTTTGTACTTTGTTACGTTGGTAGTGCTTGGACACACACATTTGCGATTTTATATTTAGAATCGGTTTTGAAAATTAAGTGTTGTTTTTTTTTAAATATAACGGAATTTTACATGGTTGGTTCTGTTACATTTCTAAGTAGATACATATTTTATGCTTAAATAAAAAAGTAATTTAATAATGAGTGGTTTTCTACGAAATACCGCACATCTAATCATACGAATCAATAAAATGTCTCAAGACTAAACAAGCCGCGGCGGACCTTTTCCTTAAACAAACAAAAATAAATGAAAATTCAAAGGCCAAAATATAAAACGATAAGAGGATTAGGTGGAACGGAGATGACATTGGAAATTAAGGTTGTTTTCTTTTGTAATTTTCCCCCGTCTCACCCTTGGGTGGCGGGGAGATTGGGGTACGTTAAAAATGTATGTTTTCTCAAGTCCCCGGTCAGCGGGGAGGCTTCGCTTGGATAATTTTCAGGACATGTCGGTGTCCACACGCTTTATGACCTGAGACAAGCGTCGAAATCTAATTTAACGATATATGCCCTGCTACAGTTTGATTTTCTTTTCTTTGTAGCGATTAATGTTATAAGAAGACTTGATAGATATGTTAATAAGCGTAACTACGAGACATCGATTTTGTTATTAAGATCAATAGCCTCTGACGCATCTAGTTAATTTGCAAAACGCGGCATTAACATCAGCCTAACTACCATAAACTATAATAAACGGCTATATCTCAAATGGAACGCAAAGAAGCACGACAATGGCCGGTCTACACGGCGCGTTCTGAACGCCGTAATTAAAGCGATACGCGGGCAAAAACGCGCGGGCGGTACGCGCGGTGTTCGGCCGACGCGCGCGTTTTTACCGCGCCAAAAACACGTCGCGCGAACGCTTCGACCTGCAATAAATTAGGCCGAGTGACGAAAGCCGACACCGACTCAATACCCGAAGGCGTTAAATAAAAACATTAAAGGCTGGTTGAAATAATCGACGGGAAAAAGCTATATTGGACCGATTTGGTGGCGACAAGGGCTCGGGAACGTGAGTGGATGCGCCTCGTTTCAATCTGGCACTCGAAGAGTATTTTACGAGTATTTGTATTGGCTTTTACTTCTTTCAGAGCTCGAGAAATGATAGTGTAAATATACGATTTCAGTTTGAGCAGATTGCGGGTATTAAGACATATTCGTATTTACGAGGAGGCGTTCAATCTGCTGTAACGTTTACGTGTGTACGTAAACAAAGATGCAAACTTTCATAATCGAGTATTTGCCGACACGATGCTTTTACTTTTCTATAGCCAAAGATCTATCTTTATCGTTATATGAAATCATGAAAAAAAAATATACCGTGTAGGTTACAACTGCGCATTTACTTAGCGAGGTCTAAAACATAACAATAAGACAATTTGTGACGCAGCAGCATCTGATAATATCCGTGCTCTTGACAACTTACCTACGTAGGTATTTAGCTACGCAAACAGAATCATTTAAAGTACCTACTGTTCATGAAGGGAGGGCGATGTACCTTTGACGTCAGAAAAACAGCGATTGAGTTAAGCGAAGCGACTTAATTGCAACATGGTTATTTAAAATTAGATTGTCAATATCGGTTGCGTTAATGGATTATGTATCTAAAAAGTCTTTAACATCTTTTTCGGTGTAAAGTTTTAGTACAACCTGAAGCGTATTTTCAATAGTTTAATTACTTTTTCTCTTTAAGGTCTTAACTGGTATCTATGATGGAGTGTTGTATTTAATGTGTAAAATAACAGTGACCTGCCCACTGTCATTATTGCACTTGTGTTAACTTGATAGACACGATAATAGGTATTTAACAGATCAATAAATAAGTGAGTTATTGAATTTCCTTGAATTTATTGTATTAAATAATAAACGTTAGTAATTAATATACTTAACCATGTTGTTTGTAAGCTAGAATTTGTCAGATTTCTTAACCACTTTTAAATCATGTGTATGTTTATGATATTGTCTCATTACCCTTACAAAGAGATCTTAAAATGAACTGAGATACATGACCATCGAAAGGAGACCTAATAATCCTATAAGGTCTCCTTTCGAAGGTCATGTATCTATTTAATTTGCGAGGAAAGCCTCTACAATACGACAATCACAGGGTCATCACCCTGTGATTGTCGTAATTTATCTCGATCTTAATTGTGTGAAAGGAGACCTAATAGGATTATTAGGTCTCCTTTCGAAGGTCATCACAGGGTGATGACCTTGTGATTGTCGTACTGTAAAGGCCTTTCCTCACATGTATAAAAGAAAAAAGGTACGAATATGATAATCAAGCGACAAGGTTGTTTATATTTAGAGTTTCATGTAAATATGTTACTGACACAGATATGTGGAAAGTTTTTGAAGTGTAACGCAGATGCAGTTATTGGGTTGAGGAAAGACCCACACTTAAGTTCTAAATACAGTTAACAACAAATTTGAAAAAATAAACGTGACTAATTCTCAGCTTAGTAATGCATAGTCTTAGACCACGGATGATAGAAACGTGACATTTGGAATAAACACTTCGAATAGCATAGACTATATAGAATATTTGAAAAAATTCTATGGCAGAGTGTTTAGAGGTGAGATTTGAGTTTTATTGGAAGACTAGGTAATTTGCAATGCAAACGTCGTCACGGAAAAAGCATTGCAATTGCAAGCAAGATTGCATGCTTATATAACGTGTAACAGAATAAACGCAATATCTGAAAAGAGGAAATTGTACCTACTCATTATTAGAAGTGTTGTGTTAAATGAATAAATTATGAGCAACTTTGACTATGGAACCAACACTGAAAACGTGAAAAATATCTACTTCCCCATACATTGCTGTGCGCATAACTGGACAAACAGTACAGAGCAGCTGTTTTTTTCGCGATTTCAGTGTTGGTCCCATAGTAAAAGTTGTTCATAATTATGAGTACAATGACCCCTTTTCAGGTACTGCGTTTATTCTGTTACACGTTGTTTAATATTTGTTCGTCTATTTCCGCTTATTTCATGGGTGCGCTCGCGTCGACCTTCTAGTCGGCAAGCACGTTCACAGTGACGTCGTCTAGAAAACGTAACGGCCAGCCATGTTGACGTGGAAATGTAAATAACTCGGTCTTTCCAAACGTATACGACAAATTAGCGTTTTAAATGTAGAGCTTTCAATTCAACTGTAAAAGGTAAACGTTCTAGAAAGTTCGAAAATGTTAATCGCTGCTTAAGGGATGGTTAATCCTCATTTGAAAGGAGTAGAGAAATTAGGTGCTAGAAAAATTTCAACGAAAACGTACACAAAATACCGAAGTTTTTATTAACCACGAATCGTAAGGTAGATATTTTTTCAGGCAAACTCATAACAGACATGGAACTGAGCAAGCCTGATGTTGAAATGTATAAACCATTATTTCATAAACGGATACAACAGGTCATATCGAATATTCTGTTGAAAAATACAACAGTGTACAAGGCGAAAAGTCTCAAAATCGCGAAGTATTGATCATTGAAATGCAAGATGTGTCGACAGCTCAAGCATCACAGGTGGCCCAACCAGCCTCCTTTCTCAGATTATTATACTTCCTCTTTCGAAGAGGGGGAAGCGTTATGCATGACATATCTCAGCTCCCGTATTGATGTATGTCCGATTGTACGTACTGTACTTCACTTCGGAATAATATTATATATTTTAATAATATGCTGAACGCAGGGGACATTTTACACGTGCGAGCTCTGTATATACCGTCCCTGTACTGAAATTTTCATTGAAATAAGTTGTTTTTCGACAATACAGCGTTGTATAAACGTGATTTTTTTTGTTGTTCACCATGTGACAAAAGCATCCTATAAATACCGGGATTGACGAAAAACGTGATACATTTTTTGTAGTAGTGTTTTAAAAATAGAATACAGCCCTATTCTAGAAAGATGAAATGGATTTAGGATCATATTTTTGTCGGAATCTGTCAGTTATGATGCGTGATTCATGGTCTAGAATAGGACCTTTAATCTTTCGGGAATATTTTTTGTGTCGACTTTACTTATCGATTATACTAAGTACAGTTTATGAGAGAACTGACTACTTCGTCTGTATGAGTCAGATCGGTACAGTCGTATACTGAAGTGATTCTGCTTTTAGCTAGAACATTTGGTGGTTTATGATTGAAGTAATGTAGCAGATAGTGATTTAATAATCATGAATATGAGATGTACTGGTATCGCTTGAGACTGTTGTAAATGTTCCAGTGTATAAATAAACGATTTCTATTCATTGGCCCACTTTAGGTTGCTCTGTTTTGATGAACACTGAAATACTAGCTTGGGTTAGCCAAATGAGAATTCAAGAACTAATCTCATAGGATGTCGTGTATTAATCGCTAAATTATGTCCAAATTAAGTTCAGAACGAAATAGCTGTGAAACACAGCAATAATAACATATTTTAATACCACCCCATTCCATACGAAGACCATGAATTTCCAGCATACGCTAGAGAAAGCGCAATGCAAAATAAACAGCTCTAACTCCGCCATTTCAACATCCACTTAAATAAGTACTATTCCTAAAAGGTTGGAAACGAAAAGGAATTAGTATTCGAAAATGCAATTTCGGTGCAACGCCGAGAGCTGTCGTATCTACATAGGGGGGTGTGTGGGTCCGAAAGGGGTTGGTGGGGCCCGAGTACATATCCATCTTGTTAGATATGCGCCCGGATGCGCCAGCTTCTACAAACACAATAAGAGCCTTGCCTTCATACCCCCCTCGCCGCCTCCCGCCTCTCTTATGGAAAACTTATTAGAGCGCGGCCCGCCGGGGAATCCTTTTTCCTTCGGTAAATATTTGAGGGAGAAATTAAAATTTGACAGCGGACGTTCTTCGAGTTACGAAGGACGATAGAGTCTATTCTATATGCTCGTACGTGATATTTGAGGCGTAAAATGAAATTTAGATTGAGTTTGGACAGTATTGCTTCGTAGCTCTTTGTGGATCGTAATACGTTTGAGTTTTGTGTTTATGTTTACATTATTATTTATGCATGGTTATGTACTGTGATTATTTACTTTTTCGAAAGATTTGGCTTCATAAATTGTAGTAGACGAATACACCCACATTCAACTCTCTGTAGCAAAAGAATACGTTAGTACGTAGATAATAACCGTTTTATATGTTTTCAGAAGCTATGTAATTACAACTAGGTACAGAAACGTTGAAAAAACTTTACATAAATATGCCCAGCCGATCTGAAAATTAACTTCGTGATAAACTGTGACTCGTGTTTTCAGAATTAGATCATTTCGATTCGATACTTCAATGTTTATCATTAAAATCTAACTAAAATACTCAAAAATGAGAGTTTACAAGGTGTAGTATTTATGTTCAAAGTTATCCAAAGGAATCGAGTCTTAATAATTTAAATCGAGTTTTACTGATTACTTTTCTTATGTCCTCGGAAAATTCTACGCTCAAACTTAGACTTTTCCTCTAATTTTCCCAAAAACAGGAGCGCGATAAACAAACAGGGGGTGCGGTAAAAAACAATAATTCACACGTGAAACCAATGTAGTGAAAAATGAGAGAGGTGGCGAACGTGAGCCGAATAGCAACACCCTGTGTTACAAATGAGAACATTTGCGTTCTGTATACGGCGGCTATCTTGGAAATTTGTCATTTTTTAATGGATTAGAGATCGTATGTTTTTAAAAGCTTTATGTCGAGTGATATTTTCAAGGTACATGAAAAATACAAGGAAGGTAGGTACATAAAAAATACAAAGAAGGTACACGAAAAATAAAATAAAAGGTACATCGTGATGACGGTGAGGTGGTGGTGCTGTCCTAGGTAGTGAAAAAGGTAGGTACCATGTCTAACTTGCCTTACAGATAAAGGTCAAAACGACAATAACGATAGAGAACTGTCTTGAATGCTACGTGAGATGAAAAGATGAAAAGAAGGAAATTATTTTTATGATTTATAGATAGTTCTACAAGTGGTTTTATTCGCTTCATATTATAGAACATTTTTCAAAAGAAAACTGCTTATTCAGATTACTTAGGACAACCAATCCTAAAGTTACCTTTGAAACTCTCATTCCAAGATTACCAAATCACAAAACGAATTAACTACATAAACTGTACCTCAAGTCGAGATAAAACCTCCTCTGTACCCCTGTACAATCAACTTAGATGTTATATAAAAGCATTAAGGAGTAATGTCTTGGCAGTAATTAAAGGCGGGGGGAGAGAGGGGGGTACAAGGGTCGGAGGCTGCGCGGCTGGGCGTGGTCAACGCATGCGCACTACTGTTTAATTACACAGGAACAACAGCTCATCGACGCCTCGCGTTCATTAGGCCGCTTGCACATAGGAAGGGAAGGGCGTGAAAGTAAATACACCCTTAATTAGATAGCGTTAAGATCGGGAAGAAAAGCTGTAAAGATCTTTTGGAAGTGGACTGAATTAGGAGGTTCCTCGGGGATTGGATACATAAAATTTTTGTTAGAATAACTTTTCTTGTAGCCGCTTCCCGTGTACATATAATTTGGTAATGCAAATGTTATTTACTGAACTGAACTATAGAGTAAACCTCTTATCATATACATGGTGTTCTTAAAAAGCTTCCCCTAACGATATATGCATTGGAACATTAGAAGATACAGACGTAACATTCAAATGAAATGGGCTCGAAATTGTAGATAAGGGGGCTTTATGAACGAAATAAGAGTTTGGGGGAATGGGGGTATAAGGGGAAGCGAGCCTTTCATATATGTGGAGGAATACGAGGCTTAATATGTTGAGAAACGGAGTGTTTTGATAATGTTGGCTTAATAAGCTCGCTATTGTACTGATCTGTACTGTTATTATATAGGTGTTTTATGTAAAAAGGTAACGATATTACTTATTTTTTACCTAGATAGAGAAGGTCTATGAAGAACTATGTTTGTAGAAAAAAATCATGTATTGGTATGAATAATAGAGATTTTCCACAATAGGTATACCTACATAGGGCATATGGGAATCTCAGTGGAAAATTTCTACATTATTTGTAGAAGTGTTGAAAATGTTCATAAACGATGTCAGTTTAATTATAGAATCTATGTAAAAGAATTAGAACTCGAAAAGAAATGATTTTACACGAACAATGGTAAACTTGTGCCTACCTACTGGAAATGGAAAATGAATCGCTTAGCAACTAATTTTAATAAGCATCGAGGTACAATATAAATGTGTGTGTGCCTTTTAATACTGTGATTAAAGTAAAACTTTGGAAGGGTAAGACAAATAAGTCGTGACCTTTACGACTCTATTGACCCTAGCTGTGTTTCATTTGCAAGTAATGTGACACATGTACCTATTTAACGTCTGAAAGAATTACTGGATTGATAGTAACTGGCAAGTAAGTATTTTTGTTTTATTTTTTTATTAAATGGCCTAACCATTTAATAAAAAAATAAAACAAAAATACTTACTTGCTAGTAGTACTTTTTAGTGTTAAAATTGATTTTTATAGATTTTTTTGATATTTTATTAATATATTGATTTTTAATAGAAATTTATTGAAATTTTGATTTTGATTGACTTCTTATTGTTGAAATACGAAACAATATACCTTATGTAGAGCTTGTTAGATATAAGGCCTGTAAATCTTTTGTTTAAGAACTAGAAAAAGACTGAAAATTATTCAGTACATTTTGCTCATTGGTCGCATAATTATTTTGTTATTTAATTAAATGAAATATGAAAGGTGTATAATAGAACGCCAGTTCTAGCCGGCGTTCTTTTGGTTAAGGGAAAAATGCTCGAAAATATCCCAACTAAAAGTTGGTACTTATTAAGAATGGTTGTAAAACATGCGTCAAATATTACTTCGCTTCGATAACGGATTGTTGATTGCTCATGGTCTCTAAGTCAGATGGACAAGTATCCATAGCATTTACGACATCTCTAACTTAAAATGAGCGGAAAATCATTACTTATTTGTAATCAAAGCCTGAGTTATTAATTAGCAACCTAATTTCATTGAAATACGATACGATATACATAAATAATTGGCGAAGCAAAAGCAATCGTGATTGGCATCTTAATAGGAATAGAAAATTGTCCCAATTTCCGGATCTTGTCTTCAATATTTATTAATTAATTGTACTATATTTACCAAATTGATCAGACTCACATCAGACGGGCAACGAGCTCAATATAAACATTGATTAAGAAAATAAATTATATATGTTATGTACCTAATAGTGAAGAAGAGCTATTGGTCTATGGAAGAACTATTTAAAGGCACTTTCCCGATGTTACTTAAGCGGAAGCTAATGGACATGTGTGTTCTCCCCATTTTAACCTATGGTGCATATTAACATCCAAAAGTCCAAACTCAATATGCCAACGTGCTATGGAGCGCAGTATACTTGGTGTTTAAAGGATCGCGAAAACACATAATTTTGACGTGGCTCAGAAGGCTGCCCAGCTTAAATGGGACTGGGCTGGACATGTCTGCCGCATGCCCATCGAGCGGTGTGCAAATTGGTGCCGTTTAATCGCGAGACGGCCGCGGCTGACCACGAAGGAGATGGCGGGACGACTAGGATCCTTGGGAATTGGTAAGAAGAGGCACAGAACCGGGAACGTTGAAAAGAATGGAGGGAAGCCTCTGTCCAGCTGTGGGGCAGTTCAGGCTAGAATACCTCTAATAGTGTGTTTTTTTAGAAATAACTACCAACTATATTCAGATATATCCCATTAGGTGTATCTTCTGTTTCGTATATTTTGGGATAAATAATAGAATACCTTTTATGAAAATCGCTAGAGTAAGGGAGAGCGGGGCTAAACGTGCCGCGGGCAAGTTGTTCCGATTGAAATAAGTTTTATAAAAAAAAGAGATAAACATACATAGGTATCAAGTAAGTTCGTCATAAAACGGAACGCTGCAGTGCACCGATCGCAACTATCTTAGTTTGGCCAGTAACGTCCGGTCTACTGTTAAATTACATCGGAACAACTTCCCCGCGGCACGTTTAGCCCCGCTCTCCCCTACTCATTGAAAACATCATAACCAAAAACTGCCCACGTGGGTAACAAAGTTCTTTGTTCAAAAACCGTTCTTGTTTGTACCCAAAATCCGATCCAAGAATTAGATTCATTTTATTCAAACACAAGAACTTTTGTGTTAACTTTACGAGTCAATGTATCTTATAACAATGCACAAAATCACGTGAGCCGCCATTCAATATCGAATGAAATACGTTTACAGTCAGAAAACTACACCTTAAAATATACAGGTCGCTCTAAAAGTTTTAAAAACGTTATTTTGATTGTTCGGTGGTACAGTGAAGGAGAAATGTCTTGGCATACCTAAATAGTATGATTTAAATAAAAAATGTGGGCACGCGACGAGGTGGCGGTGTTCATGTAAATCGCTTCAGGAGCCGTCACGTACTCTTGAAGGGTGCATATATTTTTGATTTGTTCTTCTATGCTTGGCAATTTTTTTTGTACCTACTCTATTTCTTTAAGTATGGGGGAGTAATCCAGGGTGATTGTGTTGATGACAGGGTGAACCCATAACAATACAAAAAGTTGACAATCCCATTTGGATTGTCAACTTTTTGTATTGTTATGGGTTTAATTTCTGATGTATTATTTCAGTGTGCAATGGANAAATGGGATTGTCAACTTTTTGTATTGTTATGGGTTTAATTTCTGATGTATTATTTCAGTGTGCAATGGACACTGTAGCAGAAAGCACTGTACAGGTTATAGTGAAGGGAACTTTACAAATACAATTTGAACTCTCAAGCGATTTTAATAAAATCAATTAAAAACTATCTACCACAGAAGACTAGAGCTCTTACAGTACTATTTACAGTATTGTAGTTGCATGAAAGCCTACTTTAAACTTTTCAGAAGAACAAAAGATTTAAATACCCATATAAATTGACGAACTACGAGTATGATCATAATTTCGAGTAAATTAGACAGGCAATATTCGGAAAATGTGTAGGTGTAGTATGTAATATTATAATATAAATAAAGCAACATTACTATATTTATAATATACTGTTTATTATACTGCAAGTTTATCTTCAAAAGCTAAAAGATTGTTTATTTTTCTAAAAGTGGGTAAACAATACCGATATTACGGGTGTATCAGGTTTTGGTGGTGTGCCAAGTATAGAAATAACGTAATGAGTTTTAAAATTGGCAACTATCGTTAACTTTAAGTTTATGATTTAACAACATATTTTGAGTGCAATTTAAGGACAGTGAATTAGCTATATCGTGTATTATGCCTCGAACTATTATAACTTCTAGCACTTAATACTTAATTTCACCTCTACTACGATATGTGCCTATCCATTGTTACAATATAAAGTCGAAAATCGAAATCTTAAATGAAGCCACTCTGCCATTGATTAAATCTTAGCATGTATATACATTTATACGAAAGTTTGGATGGATGTATGTCTGTTATGACGCCAGAACGGCTGAACGGATCTGGATGAAGTTTGGCACAGATATAGGTTATAGTCTGGATTAGCACATAGGCAAATTTTATATGTAGTATGTTTCCTTGGGATAATTTCCGATAT
>NDFZ01004097.1:3252-23706 GCA_002192655.3 Mamestra configurata
AAGTTTGCTCGTCCATCTAGTTTGTCTAATGCTGAGTTAGTGGCGGATCATAGCACTGAGCTCGTCTAGACGTAGTGCTGGGGTGCGTCACTGTGTGGGTCGGATTACACTTTTTATTAGCGACCGTTGATAGGCAGGGATGAGTATTTGGTTGTTCTTAGGACTCCTAGAGTACTCACAAATATTCAAACCTACACGCAATTATAACAATCTCATAATTCAAAACATCACAGTTCAAAGTTTCCTTTGGAACTGATCATTCGTAGTGATGTTTCAGATCTCAGATCACTGTTTGCAAATCTAAAAAAATAAATGATTAGTTAGAGACACAATCAGGTCATAAAATACTATAATGCACCTATACGGTTTTCATAACTAATTTTTCTGGTATTTCGGACTAATTAAAACTTCACTCTCTCCAATAACACCAAAAACCAAACAACACAAAATCTCGAAACCAAACAAAATTAGTTGATCATGTAAAAAAAACAGCGAACAAGCTTCTGCGATATTCGCCTGGGGCTTGCTGTGGCATACTATACTATTCGGACCACTACAAGAAGACCCCCGAAGCCTTGCCTATCAAGTTAGTCCTTCTTACATTTGTGGCAGGAGCAGAGGTCTGGGGTAGTTGGGCAAGTGATAGAATTGACTTGTGGCCAGGGTATGTTGAGCTGTGTGGGTCCGAGGGTTTGCTCCGCCGTGGTCGTGACCTGGGTAAGGCGGGGGGGTGCGGTAGGTCTGGGGCGGCTGGTGGCGCGCGCGTGTACCAGTGCTCACTTCACACGTCGCACAAAGCGCGCTAACTGCCTGCTATTAACTGCTCGACCCCTACAGGCTAGTGCTGTGCTCGTGCTGCTGGGCTTATCGAATTATGGATGCTAGTTGTTCGACGGATTTTGTTATTAACGCTTTTTCTGTGATCAAATCACTTTGAATCCTTAAGATGACCATTATTACAAATATTATATTTTTTTTTTTTTACGACTGCCTGGTTGACTTATGAAAAGCACAAAATTAGTTGCACGAGGTTATCTTGTCGTTTAGTAGGTATGTCATGCAGATACATTTAAGAAGAGAGATACACACTTAAGACTGATGATGAGATGGTACTTATACCAAATGCTAGCATAGTTTTAAATATTGTCACAAATCGAAGTTTTTGATTATTTAGCTTCTGTCACAGATTCATCTTTTATTTCAGAAGTCATAGGACTAAGAAAAATATCAGTCCCTACTGTAATAATAATAGGGAAGGTTTTCAACGTCAAAGTCGTGATTTACAGGGATTGGTGAAATCAACAAAATAATTTTGCTTTTTACTCTGATAATCCATTATCCAATCTTACGAACTCTGTCATTTTCAGAGATTAATCAATCAAAACAAATAATTGACGATAACAAATGAATATCTGCGACGAGTACGATCTGTGCCAACACTAGCGCTCGCACCGCCCGCGGCTCCTTTCCCGGCTCTAATCAAGCGAAACAAAACCATACCACCTACATATTAAGATCTTAATTCCATTGTGTACTCATCTTATTGTTTTTTCTGTGACTCTCAGAACCAATTTGAACTCTATATTCAGGAAACTTGGGTTTATGTTAGCATGTGGGGTGTGCTTTGTATTGAGTCAATGATTTCGATAGAACAAGGGCAGGCTGTGCCCCCCAATGCTCCCGATAAGTTATCCGTTTTCGTTTGTTTTATAATAACTGAACAGATACAATCAGCGGCACTAATTACGAATCCATTAATTGATTAATTTCGTTCACTTTCAGTTTCCATCATGATTGTGAAGAATATATTGTTTTAGTTAAATTTATTAATTGAAGGTTACATAGGTTAATTCAATATATTGCACAGTTTATTTCCAATATATTGCAAATCAAAAATGTTGGTCAATTGACTTTGAAGTGTTCTGGTGTATGCGACAGTTTGTTGTAGTAAGTAGAACTAGTGAACTAGGTGGCTAGCTAGTGTTGACCTACATGTGTGCAAACAAAACTAAGGTCCGATTCTTATCAGTATCCACATGATAAAGCGAGAATCGTCGCCGATCTAATGCAAGTCAGGCCTTTCAGTGGATCCAACAGGAAGAATGTTTTACCAACTTTCTTTCAATAGAATTACTTTCGTTTAAATTATCATGCATTTCATAGAGAGAGAGAAATTACAGTCATAACATAATTTCTAACGTACAGACCCCACATGACGACAAAATCAACCATTAAAAGCGACCGCCTCCCAAAATACCTGCACATAATCACTTATTCAAAAACATACATACATGCAACAATAAGAACACAATCAAAACGAAACGATAATTACTAAATTACACCTTCGAGCAGAAGGCGGGGTCACCCGGTACTCACAACGGTCATGGTAACCCTTACAACGGGTTAAGGTAACCCTTACGGTAAGCCATTGTAATGTTATGTCACCCAGTCCCACAATATTGTGACAGGCGACACCTCTGCCACAAAGGCAGATTGTCATGGTGACAAAACCGGCACATTATCGAGCCGGGCCCATTGTGGCACCTTAAATGTCTTTTTGTTATTTAAATCGGATTTGTGGGTTTTTACTCTTTTTTAGTTGTAATGTTGGGCTCGTATTGATAGCGCCATCGAGAGATTGGAAGAGAGGAAGTGATGTTTGTTTTTGTGTTGAGAAATGTTTTGTAGCTCTGTTTGAGGAAAGTCTACAAAGCAAGTCTACGAGCTCTGGCAGTGGCAGTTTAAAGTGGGCATTTGTTAGTTATTCAGTTTTAAATCTATTGATAACTATTTACCAGCTTAGAACAGGATCTCTCTTATTTCACCAGTAAGTATCATTGCCAAAGAATACGTTTTAAAATTCTTATTCTAAATTGTACCTATCTAATTACCTACAGTCCCACGACACACCCTTATTTATATAAAGTCGTAACTTACAAGTCACTATTCCAAAAATCACCCCAAAATTACTGATTATTTTCCTCCAATGCCCAAAATAACACAATTATCAATTTGAAGTACATAATGACGTCCACTTGACGGCTGCGCGTCATTTTCGCGGAAGCGTGTGTTTGTGTAGGCTGCGCCTGCGCCGCTCCCGCACAACTGCTGTTGTTGCACACGGTGTTGTTCTAACGTAACTACCGCTCTATTTACGTTACACTTGGTTTTTTTGGCACCTGTTGGACAACTTAATTGGTTTGGAAAGAAATGTGCAGAGGCGGTTCAGTGAACCGTTTTATTTGGATATTAGTAATTCTAGGCAACGAAACAAATTGATTTAATTTTAATCTTGTTGGATTACAACTTCTACAATACAGCATACAGCATACCTACCTAAAGAAGTCAGTTTAATCAGGTGACGTTTGACCCTCAAAATTATATAATCCTTGGGTATAGAGGTTGCTTCTGAAGAGTAGGTATTTGTAGCATCAGGAATATATCTCTACAGTTCCACGCTAGTCACAGACTTTCAATATGATAGGCACATTTGTTACAAGAGCAGCATTTGGTCCTCATTATGTCAATGAACAGCCGCTTGGTCAGAACACTTGCAATAAAATTTCAATTACCTTAAACCACGGACTGAGCTTGCATCTCAAATTATAAGAGCTCTTTTGTTGGCGGATTAACCGCCACTGTGCGGGGGGCACGCGGCCCGGCCGGTAATTGAAATAGCTTCGCGCATTAGATGCTGTTATAACCACCACTGTAAACTGGCACACCGCGCTTCCCCCGCAAGGGCCAGGTCCGACGAACGTGGGGTAATTACATGGATTTGTGAAGTCCTCACAGCACTGGTTGTTCCTTCCACAGTGTCCCGCAGAACATTCTTGCAGGATTACAAGTTTAGTGTGACAGCCAGCTCAATAAGTAACCCTCGAGTCGATTGGATATTAATTTATTGGCGTCATATAGCTCAGTAATGCGGCCGGAATGCGAATCGTTTACAACTTCTATTCCGCTTGGAGTTTATTGCTCGTTTCAAAGCCATTGTTAGAGCTCTCCTCGGCTTATGGCGGAGTTAATTTTCCAATTAGATTTTGATGTTGATCATTTCACATTAATACGTGCTTTCTTGTTTTATTCTATACATTTTTTAACAAACATAAAACCTATTTTAAAGAAAAATTGAGCACAGAGTATTGAATATTAATTCTAAATAATATCCTATCCTAACGAATATTAATGCGAAAACGAGTTTGCTTGTTTACTTATAACGTTTTCACGCATAAATCGCTGAAGCGATTTTGATGAATTTTGGGGCAGAGATAGATGGGACCCTGGAGACGGTTAGAGGCTTTTTTAATCTATAATAACGCGAGCGGAGCCGCGGGCAAAAGCTATTAAGTACATAAAGTTAACTACCTAATTAAATTCATCACGAAGTAAATACCTACACCAACCACTTGGAAACCTTTTGCAGAAATGAGTACGGACTCATTTGTGGAAAACTGACCTACAAATGACGGTAAGCAGGTAGGAGTACCTACAAAACAAAAGTAATAATCCAATAATAACCCACTACCTGTCAATCCTGTCATCAACCACCATACCAACAACCTGCCCAGCCCATCAATCTGACAACAATACTCCCAACAAAAACACAGCCACGACATACTCGCCTCTAATAAATCAGCATGTTAGCGTGTTAGCATGTTATAGTAAGCTCTGGCACACACGTGACACGGTACAACCGTGCAACACTACAATAACTGCACGCAACGGAACGTGTCCGGAATCGTAATGTGACGTTTAATCCAAGATGGCGCCGCGCTAATGAATCGTGACACGGGTTAGCGACGAATTAATAAACATTATAAGCAGTTTACACGAACAATCTGCGGGATGCTGCCGCTAATTTTATATATGGTTGGGTTCTGCTAGGGAACTTTAGTTTGAGACCACTTTAAGTGACGCTTTCGGTAGTCTTTACAGAAGATTTTTTTAGTTTTCTTAACTTATTAGCCCAAATTAAATGCATTCTTATTGTTATTCTTAATGTTTTATTGCACACACAAAAAAATACAAACGCAACCGGACAGTTAACTGTTAAGTTAGTTAAGGGCGAGCTTAACACAAAATTGGTCTCATGAATGTTGTTTGAGTCGATGAAGAAACACCATTCGTCGAATGCCAGAATAAGATTAGGTAATAGCTACTAATTACAGACAACTTTCAGCCATCAAATCTGCCAACCTGGATTTCCTATTCAACGCCAATAAAATACAACAATTAAATCTACCAATAAAACAGCTGACAGCCGAGTGTCGATAGAAATAAAATAAAAAAATGATGATGACTCATTATTTTATTACAGCGAGTTCTTGTCGGCCTCAGTTGACGCGCTGTCACGCCGCCTGATTGACTCGAGAGCCGAGAGGGGGCAGACTCAATTAAATCCCTAACATTTGTATTAATTAAAGGAAAGGAATTTGATACGAATCGACAATGACGCTCGATCGACGGCGCGGTCGACTTGTTGAGCTATTCGTGGAGCTGTTAGTTGAGCTGTGGCTATTGTCAGCAAACATTTTAATGTTTAATTTTAATTATGTCTGATGGGTAATCGTAATTGGTGGTTATGTGGAGATCTCCTTGTTAATATTAAACGTTATTGATTTGGGTTCAGTAATTTGTACACTTCATTATTATAATTTGATTAAATGTTATGTCAGATTTATATAAAAGAGGAGAGATGGTGTGTGTCAATTCAATTCCAATTACAATTAATTTTAATAAAATACCACATACAATGACTCCAATCAAATCTAACATCGTGCTGAACGTATATTGTATGTTAAGTAATCCGATCTCTCTTTTTATGGCATCTTCACATGAGACAAAGGGACTTGCGCAAGCGCAGTGTTGTAATGACAACAGCGTGTCAAGAAGCGGGCCAATGAAGTATTAGTCACGTTCAACACGGTGTTGACTCGGAGTCGAAAGCGTGTCATCCTTCGCATACAGTTTTTTGTCACTTGTGCGTTAAGACAAAAGGGCCTATCTGCGCAAGAGCATGCGATGTCAACAATGTGGAGTGAGCTAATGAACCACTTTTGACAACCAAAGGGGTATTTTTACTTGGCATATTTTTTCCAGCTATTCCGATTAAAAAACCAAACTACTGATATTATTATGATGAAAGTCCTATGGGACCAAACGGAAAGTATTCCTTTCACATTCATTTTTTTAAGAGTTATGAGGTAACAAACTTAAAAATAAATACAACCGAATTGAAAAACTTCTCCTTTCGTGAAGATGTTTAAAAATATAAGAACGCAAATTTAATTTGATTGGGTTTGACTGAGCAGACTGTATCTACCAAATTCAAATTGTTGGTATTCGTTCGCACTTTAATTTAATTATTTAAAGAGTGGTATCCGTTCGGAATAGAAATAAATATGAGTTAAAACAAATACCAGTGGTATTCGTTGTTGGTATTAGAACGGAATAAATCGTGTTGAGGTGCGCACGGCTCGAAATTATTATCTATGATTTTGTCGGTCCAAGTATCTATTGTAAGCCCATCGGTACTTCGTCAATCAATATCATAGCCAAAGCTAATTTACGAGTAACAGTTATTCATATTAATTGTTTTACGTCTTCACGCCTCAGCACTTTCAGGCTGAAAGTGCTGAGGCGTGAAGACTTATGTGATGTACCTATAACATTTAGAGTAGTACCTATGGGTTGTTCTGTCAATATGTTAATGTATTTACAAAGATGAAAGACTTGAGTGCAGTTTTTTTTTAAACAATCAATTATTTTTGTTAAGTCTCCTTTTCTTCCTGAAGCTGTCTTGTCGACAATAAGCTGGATTTTACGTATTTAGAAAATATGGCGTGCTAGTACACTTTCCAGTGATATGGCCATCTAGTAAAACAATTAATATGAATAACTGTTACTCGTAAATTAGCTTTGGTTATGATGTGAAAGTCAGGTCTGACCTGAAAGTTTCAGGTCAGACCTGACTTTCACACCGTCGTCGCTGACCTAGCCCAACAGCACAAAGCGGGGAGCACACCGGGCACACTATCACCATTGTTCGCGCACAATGCGGTCACTCTGCCCCCGCCTTTATTTATCTTGCACCGAACATAATTGAGGAAGTATTTAACTCGCCTTTTGTTGCGGTTTTTCTTATAATATTGTTAAAATTGTACGACAATCAGGTAACTGACAGCCGTTTGTGATGTCAGTGACTAGGGTTGCCAGGCGGATGAGAGTTTACGACATATTGTTTGTTTGCACGACATGCTTGTTACCAACTTTTAATTTATTTATATACGTGTTTTAATTTCGGCTAAGGTTTACTACACGTAGACCATCTAGCTACGATTAGGTAGGTTAGCCTGTAAAATATCAAAGATTTTAAAATATAATTAAATATAAAATTCCAAAAGGATTCAGAAATTCATCTAGCTGCTCATGCAAATAATGTTGATTTGAAATATTTCACAAAGGCAAAATAGATAGCATATAATTATTTGCTGTTTTTGTGTAGTGTTTTCCATGGCCATTATTTTTCTGTACCTAATTACCTACCTGCAAATATATAGAAAGATTTTGATAAATAGTTTTGAATGTTGATTACAAAAATCTGCATATATTTTTTACATTTATTTTTTGTTGGCATCCCTAGTTGCGCGTGCGCCACTCCTGCTTCAATAGAGCTGTCTTCAAGTTACGCGCACATTGTCTAAGTCTGCGGATTTCAAACGATTGTCCCTTCAAGTTCACGAGTGCGGTTTTTGCGACTAGTCGGTAACCTAATAGTGTTCCAACTAGTTGGCATTGTTCAGTGTAAATATTGAAACGTAACACGATTTCACAACAATCGCGGAGACGTCAATACGATTTGAGGCTTTAGAGCTGAATTATTGTGTTTTTATTAAATTCTTATTGTCATAAAAAACGGTTTACAATGCTGTGAAATGTGTGATCATGTCAATAACTCTTAAATTGACTGCGGCCCGCTCGCGAACGGCAGAGTTTTCTCTTAACTCAGGGTAAGTTGCACGAGATTAAATAACAAATTTATCATTCGTAATGACTCTAGGTTAAAACTAAATCAGAGTTACAAAATTACTCAAGCAAGTGAGCCTTCGCCTTTTTTTTCAGTGTTGTCCTAAGTTACCTGCTGACCATACAACCCAATATTTCCGCAACTATTGCTTCCCATGACCACTACTTTGCTACTCAGGTGTATAACTGTAATAATAATAAATAATAATAAATTTATTTCATAAAAAACAGTACTTAGACTAAATTACAATAAGTGCTATGGTAAAACAAGAGTACGTACTCAAAAGTGTTAGCCTCTGAAGACGAACTAGGAGGAACCTGTATGTCGGCTTACAGCGCCAATCCCCTCAACTTACATTATAACAATGTTCTTAAATGTTGTACAAAAACAAAAGTATCATAATAATTTAGGTTTAATATAATGGTGTGATGGTGTGATCCTCTCTTTGTGTTATGCGATACGGTGAATGAGTGAGTGTGAGAGGGTGTGTCTGTTTGTGAGTGTGCTTGAGATTTTTTAATATATAAATATAATTATGAGATACGCGGATATAGTAAAGGTGAAATATCTAGTATAAATTTATATGTATATAGGTATATAATAATAATAAATTTGTCCATAAATAGTGATTTTTTACTAACATTACACATTAACACTGTCTATCTCATTATCGTTAAGAGTTGCTCAGTCTCATCATATGTGAGACCTTGCAGGTACTCCGAAACTTTTTTTTTGCAACGATCAGTATTGAGCGGATAAATATTAAGAATTTTATTAACTTTATTGTAGATATAGGGACCAAGGAAATTAAAGAATTTAGTACTAAATTTAGTGCTGTAAGGCCTGTGCTGTGAACAAACCATATAATTTCTGCGTGAATTCATTATCTGGGGGTTGTAACTTGTACAAGTGTGTTGCATAATAATTAATTTCAAAATGAATAATTGTCTTACAGTAAGCACTTCACACATCTGATAAAGCAAGGTGGTAGAGCAGAGTATTGGTTTGAAGGTGCTGACCTTTAGTATTGCACGTTGGGCAATCTCAATAGACTTGAGTGTAGTTTTAGGAGCACCTCCCCAAGCAGATATACAATAATTAATGAGAGACTGGCAAAGAGCATAGTAGATTCTTTTCAAGATATGGGGTTCAGTGATGTGTCGTAGATTTTTAAAAATGTATATGAGCTTCCGAACTCGTCCCGTCAAAATTCTTACATGTTCCCTGAAGTTAAGATTTTTGTCAATTGTTACGCCCAAGTACTTGATGGAATCAACCCTCTCTATTTTAGTACAAGAGCAAAAATCATGCGGTGTACAGTCATGTGAAATAATAGAACGACCGTGATTAGTCCCCATGTCAGATCGAATACTAAAGCAGATGTATTTAGTTTTCTCGGTATTTAATGTTAAGACATTGTCGTTTAGCCATTTCCTTACAGTATTAAAACCACACTGAGCGGAATCAAATACTTCGCTCCAGTTATCAGCAGAAAACAGTAGAGCTGTATCGTCCGCAAAAGAAATGATTTCGCCCTTCGGAAGTATTATGTTAGTAAGGTCATTTATATATATAAGAAACATAGTTGGTCCTAGTATGCTACCCTGTGGGACACCGTGTGTGACTAAGCGGTCCGAGCTGGTAAAGCTTCCCACACGAACAGACTGGCGGCGGTTTGTAAGATAGCTTTCGAAAAGTTTCAACTGTAAGCCTCTGATTCCCAGCCTTTCTAGCTTGGCCAAAAGGACTGAAACAGAAATTGTATCAAAGGCCTTTGCCAGATCTAAGAAAATAGCTAGACACTTCCTTTTCTTATCCAGACTATCACTGACATAACCTAAAAGTTTGTTGACAGCTTGTTCAGTGGATTTACCATTTCGAAAGCCGTACTGATTGGGTGAGAGCAAGTTATTTTTCTCAAGGTATTTAGTGAGTCTCATATTGATAATTCTCTCCAGGAGCTTAGAAATAGATGGGAGTATGGATATTGGCCTATAATTGGAAATGGAACTGGAACTGTATAACGAAATACTGTTTAATATTGTATAGAGGGCGTCCCAACACTTTGCCACATGAAGGCAAAGTACCTTAAATCCTGTACATAGAAAAAAATACTGAATGGAGTTTTTATTAAAAAAGAAACAATACGAACTGCATTCAAAGAATTTTAAATAATCACCTGTCTGAACCGGGAATCGAACCCGCTAAATGTGAAAAAAAACCTGTCATTATACTACCAACGATTGAAATGTCCAATAGTAAACATTTAAAAGGAAGACCATGGAATTTATCATTTAATTTAAAAAATTGGTCAGAGTAATGAAATAAATAGCCTTTTCTCCGACTCATCATCCTGTGCCTGCCTTTTCCCAACTATATCAGTGTCGGCTTTCAGTCAAACCGGATCAGCTGAATACCAGTATTTTACGAGGAGCGGCTGCCTACCAGACCTCAACAACCCATTAACTGGGTAACACGGCAGTTTTTGGCAAGACTGGAGTCAGACTGCTTCTGACAATCCGTAACGACTGCCAAAGATCTACAAATGACAGCCGGGACCAACAACTTAATGTGCTTTCCGAGGCACGGAGGAAACTCGGTTGGTTAGGATGGTCACCCATCCGCAGACCAACCTTGGCAAGCGTTGCTTAACCTCGAAGATTGACCCGTGCGCCTGATATTATTTAGCCACGAGCTCCCCATAGCCTTTCCTTCGACTATGTCGTGCTTATTACAACTGACCGTATTTATGTCATTTTTAGACGCTCAAATTTAAGTCAGCTAAGATTTCGCCATTGTTATTTACATAAATGTTCCTTATACGACGTAAGGGTGCACTAAGAAGAGATTTTTGGAAATTCATCCCCTAAGGGGTGAGGATGAGGGTTGAAAGTTTTTATGAAAAATCTTATTCCTTGGTCCAATATACTTGAAACTTGGCACGAATACTGATCTAAGTAAATTATTAAGATTAAAATCATATTTTTTCCACAACTACCCTCAAAAGCTGATTTAAGGGATATTAACATTTGTATAGAATAATCTAATGCCTTGCGCTTGCGCTGCACCCTCATGTACTTGAAACTTGGTATAAGTATAATATAATTAAGGTTATCATTATTCGTTTGTCACAATTACCCCGAAAATGCGATTAAGGGGGTGTAAATTTGTATGGAAGAATCTTAACGCTTGGTTCAATGAAGTAGAAACTCAGCATTAACAATCTTGATAAAAATAAGAAGTACGTGTTTTTGATTTTTAAGTGGTAAGGCGATGATGAAGTTTTAGGGGAAGCTTACTTTTGGTATTTTTTAACTAACTTAAACGATTTTCTCAAGTCAACCCCCAACGGGGTGAAGGGCGCAGGGCGGGAACAGTTGCCCGGATGCTGTGGTCTCAACAGAAAAAATGGCTGACTGATAAATAAAAATCGTAAAATTAAGTTTTACCGTACTACCGATTAATGGACGATGAATTTTGTGGAGTAGGTACCAAATTCGTGCGGACGAAGTCGCGGGCGAATTGCTAGTGTTACTATAAAATAACAATAAGACGACCCGCTAACCAACTTCATTTGTATTACAGTATCGCTCGACCATAGAGTTTTCAAATCATATTTTAGTAGACACATTTAATAAAAGAAAATAACTTAATGGCGTTCATTTAATTAAAAAAATATTGAAAAATATTGAAAAAAAAAACGTGATTTCAGCAATAAAAACTTATTTTTGGCATATGATGAAAATCAAAAGGAATTAATATTCACAATAGACGATTTTACATTATCTGTGGCAGCGCACCCTATGTAATTTGGCGGGGTTGTTTGTTGTTTTACNGTAAAAATATTGAAAAAAAAAAAACGTGATTTCAGCAATAAAAACTTATTTTTGGCATATGATGAAAATCAAAAGGAATTAATATTCACAATTGACGATTTTACATTATCTGTGGCAGCGCACCCTATGTAATTTGGCGGGGTTGTTTGTTGTTTTACGATAATTTGTTAAATTGCGTTTTTGATGAGATTAGATAAAGTATTGTATGATACAGCACATACTTAGGTATCGAAACATTCGTGTGATACTATTATATACCTCGCCTGCGGCTTGGCTTATAAATTCACACCTTTATTTCAATCAGTACCTATCTACTAAGTATTATTAGACTATATCTACCTCTACAATTAAGTGCAACGAAAATGTTATCTTCAATTGGACATTGTGTGGATTGGTCGTTGCTATTTGATGATATCACAATTTTTTTTACNCGTGTGATACTATTATATACCTCGCCTGCGGCTTGGCTTATAAATTCACACCTTTATTTCAATCAGTACCTATCTACTAAGTATTATTAGACTATATCTACCTCTACAATTAAGTGCAACGAAAATGTTATCTTCAATTGGACATTGTGTGGATTGGTCGTTGCTATTTGATGATATCACAATTTTTTTTACACATCTCACCATAGTCTTTTAAAAATGGCCCATAGCTTAACATAATGTTGGTCTCACCGGAAATAAACTCTCATTTAAATTGAGACTAAAACAAATCAGTAATTGCCAATCCCACAATGTAATAACTAGTAGAGTGACTAGCCAGCGCCCCAGCGGCAGTGGCACCTCCACTCTCCAGGTGAATCCTCCAGCAAGCACTTTTAAATTGGAATTCCTGGCGGGCGTTGTTTGTGCTGTACCTTCGTTAATTAGTGATGTAATTGTTGCAGGCTTCCCGCAAATCAAGTCGCCGTACAGCCCCGGCTCGCAGCCCCATCTCACCGGTGAGTCGCATTTTTGTCTCAACTCGAACGATGTTCGCTTACTTAATACAATAATTAAGATTTGCTTGCGAAGGAGGGAGAAGATTAGGTTTGTTTCACGGCTGTTGATGGAGGATAAGGTTCATCAGCATTGTGATCAAAATTCTCACTTCCGGAAGCAGTTCAGCTAAATCGTTTTATTATTATTTAAAACTAAATTTAAAGGGGGCGACTTGTTGAAGAAGGGTCAAGTTGCTAAAATAAATTCGTCCACAAATGTGTAATAGGTGAGTGAGGAGAGTGTCAGGTTCATTTGCAAGTGAATCTATCCGTCGTGCTGACTGTGACTGTGACAGTTACAGTACTCACGAATAATTACAACGACATCTTTCAAATATCAAATCAAGATAATAAGAACGGCTATGCTAATAAACCTCTTAAGATATTAAGATAAGAACACCCATAATGAGAAGCTTATAAAAAGCTTTCTGCAGTGTTCAGATCATCAAAGTGTAGGTAGGTACTAATCTCAGGGAGGCTTATTAAAATGCGGAGACAATAGACGCCGTAATGAACAGCCGTGAAAAACGATCGCCGAAGTATTTTGATTAACAGAGTGGCTCGACGATTAGTACCTATAAATTAGAAGCGTCGCTGAAACTATGGAGAACAATACATTTGCCGGTGATTTAGGAAAGTGGCTGTGTGGCGGGGTTGAGGCTGGCGCGGGGCGGGGGATCCCTCGTGTGTACCCCCCTCTAACACACCCGTGCTCCTCACCCCCCGCCTTTGTCTCAGTAATGAATCCGGCAAACGCCAAACGTCACCGCGCAGCCGCTCGACCCAGCCAATACCACAAATCATACTCCTATCTATTAGCAATCGGAAACTCAACTCTATTCTAACCCCCCTAGAGCACAACTGTCATTAGCCCTTATTGGACATATTACCCTCTTAAAACAGTAGGGCAAATTCGCTTAGAACGTGAGGTTTTAGAAAATATTCTGTTAAATGCAAATTAGTTTTCGTGATAAAGATATAAGTCGGGGCCCAAATTACTTAATATAACGAAGGTCACGGAGACTGGAGGAGATTAATTGACGTTAAGGGTTGTGACTAATGAAAACGGAGATCATCCGGAGCTTCGCTTAATCCGAACATGTGTTTATGTCGGGGATTAGTCTGCGTTGTTGACAGTGTAGCACGTACCTAACAGATAACGACGTATGACGAGTCTCGTCTGTTTTTCAATCCGCAGCCGCGGTGTTGTGGTGGTGCGTGTGTGTGTCGGCGGAGAGCGGCGCCGTGTGTTCAACCCCAGTGCATGAAAAGCGTCACAGAAAACAAACCTGGCTCCCGCCGGCAGCCATTTGTAAAAATTGCCTCCGCCGCCATTTCTGTGCGGGAATTTCATATTTGGAACGCCACGGGGCGGAATCCGCGAGTGGATTTTGACATTTCCATCATGGCGGCAAGTTTTATTGTTTTCTAAAACAATTGCAGCGGCGGGCGCTGCGATGCCCGCTTTCCAGCTATTGTTTAGCGGCAGACATTTTTAATTTGAAAATTAGGGGTCTATTGTTTTGTGTGAGCCGAATAAAAGTCACGAGTGTAATGAGGCTCTGACCTCATTGGTCGTGTGCACCAAAAACGACAGCGCTTCATTCAGCCACTGATTGAAGTCCAATGTAACAATTCTGCATGTTTCAGTATTGTATTTTTTTTGCATCTGTACCCAAGTAATTTTCCGTCAAGTTTCTCAAGACAAAAGAAATACAAACAGGAATACAATTAACAATGTTTATTCCTTGCATAAGGCTGAAATGGGACTGGGCGGTTCACACTAGCCGCATGCATAGTGACCGCTGGGCAAAAGTCTCCACGCAATGGTTGCTAGAGGATGGACGGCGTCGCCGAGGCCGGCCCAGACAGCGATGGCGAGATGATCTGGATGCACACCGCGAAGGCTGGTTCGAGGTAGCGCAAGAAAAGAATGTCTGGAAGGATATGGAGGAGGCCTTTGCCCAGCAGTGGGACACAATAGGCTAAGGGAAAAAGATGAACCTACGTGAGTCAGCATGAAAGTACTTTCTAATGAAACAAAAGCATTGTGAATTGCGTCACCAACAATTTCTCCAAAAGTCATGTCAAATTAATTTCCATATTGTAAATCTGTGGTGACAGTTGTCACTTCATTTGAGTGTTAACACCTCATAAACCGCGGTGTCTTCATTACACAAACATTTGTCTCAAATAGCGGCGCCCAGCACCATCACTGAGGAAATTATTTTTTTGTTTCTGTCAAACTGAGACGAGTAGCGCCTGTGGATACAACACTCAACAGCAACTTAACACTTGCATACTGTCAAACCTTTACGCTCTTGTAATAAAGGTCAATGTTAAATGGCTGGGCGTCGCAGTAAAGCGGTGGTAGTGATGTATCAAGTGTCAGAGACGCCGCATGTTTAGTCACATTAAGTGGCGACAAGTTGTAATAACAAGCAGTATATTAAGTGCGGCAAGCCACTTGCCACCTTCTTCCTCGTAAGCGAGCGTGCCGGGTTTCTGCGGTGTGGCTGTGTCCACAATGTTTGGATACAACTCTGATGTAGCAACTTGTTTGGAAATAACTGAGCTGTAGCTTTTTTGTGGTATTTGATGTTGGGTAGCGGACGAGTGAAAGAATTCCTAAAATAACTTGCAACAGTTGGATGTCGCAGAATCTTTTTAAATCGCTCTGGAAATACACTATCACTGTCTTGTCGGTTTGGAATCATATAGAAGTAGGTATCTATAGAGTTCACACTATTCTATGCCAAAAAGACAAATGAACTTAGCTTCATTCAACGTCAGTGCAATGCTCAAAACTTATGAAGAATTGTTATTCTTGATAGTAGCTTCTGCGTGCGGGTTCGCGCCAAGATAACTATCACCGTCTCAAGAGCCCTATCTATCTCCGTACCCAACATCTCCAATGTGTTCGGCGATTCAGTCACGAAAGCGACAATATACGAACTCACTTTTGCATTTATAAGGAACTAGTACTACTTTTGCCCGCGACTTCGTACGCGCATCCGCATATGCCTTTTTTCCCGTTCCAGTAGGAATTTGGAATTTCGGAAAAATCCTCTCTTCGTGCTCCCCTACGGTGTGTAGGGAAGCTGCAGGCCAATTTCAGATTTCTACGAGCAGTAGTTTCGGCTGCGCGTTGTCTTTCAGATTGTCAATCAGTAACGGAAGAATGTTATATATTACAATCCTAATATATAACATTTGTTAGGGTAAATAATTAGCAACTAACTGGATATGTCTATTAATATCTTTCGAGCACCGCGACCNATACCTATAATATTTGTTAGGGTAAATAATTAGCAACTAACTGGATATGTCTATTAATATCTTTCGAGCACCGCGACCGCACTCCTCGGTTCCTCCGCGGACTACACTAACGAATCGACTCCCTGCATGTCGGCGGTGTCCGTAGAGTCAGTACAGTGCGGGCGACACAAGTGTAGCACAAACACCCGAGAGTGGCGCTAATTGTGCGGTGTCCGGTTGCAGTGTCCGGCTGTGGGACACCGCATGTGGCCTACAACAGTGTTTGTGTACCTACTTTCTTGCGTACTTCTACATACTTATATATTTACTCTTAGCCAGTAGAGTAGATCTACTACTACTGACTACTTACTGTTGCGACCCAAAGACCACCCAGATGTTCTTGCTGTTTCAACTCCCATTTTGATAATTTGAACTTTTTTTTATTAATATTAATATTAAATAATATAATGGCAAGCGATGATGTGCTCGATGATGGTGCACGCTTGCCTAGAAGTAGTTGATTCACTGTTGACTTGAAGACCCCCAGGTTGTAGTTATCAGGAAATACAGACTCCGGTAGGCTAGTATTAAAACTGACCCGTTCTTGGAATCTGTAATATACAGAAAATTAAACGGAATAGACTTTCAAAAACTCTTGTGAATATATCTCGATTACGGATTGAATGCCCTCTTTTTGGATGGGATATCATCAAATGGCTACTCCCGGTCTGGGTGGAGCAGAAGCGAGTGTTAGACAATTACTGAGTAAAACCCACCCGTGCCCCTTCAAATGCCTTTTGCGTTCCATGGCGCGGTATGTCTTTAGAACAATTCCGCAACTCTGGCAGAACGGTTAACTGCCTACCGATAATATCCATGCCATTCTTAAGATTGGTACCTAAACAATTAAAGAACTAAATTTTGTCACGTTCGCTGCCAATCGAAACTGGCCTATTGGTTTGCTTGTGTCACAGATAGTGAAACCTTGTCGGCAGTGACCCGCTAATCCAACACCACAGCTGCACAATAAGTTCGTTAAACCAGAGGACAAATCTTTACAAAACATATTTATTTACTCGTACATATTACCTCGGTTACATCTTAATTGCTAGCATTGTCTTCATCAAGCACTTTATTACGCACATATATGAAATTATCAATATATTTAATAATTAAACAATATCCTACCATTGCGGCTACAATACTCAATTACTGCTCGTCTGAATAAATATGGCGTCTTCACGAAGAGGCTAAATGACCGAAATCCAATTAAATAGTATTGTTTTATCAATTAGTGTGTGTGTTACTTTGTTTGGGAGAGATTTGCTTACGAGCAGCTGTGTGGTGACGTCAGCAGATTGAGAAACACTGCTCTTCAAGTTGAGCAGTGAGACTTTACGCAATCGTCAACGTCTATTAGTTTTTCTTTTAAACCTGTATTCTTTTTAGGGTTCCGTAGTCAACAAGGAACCCCTATAGTTTCGCCATGTCCGTCTGTCTGTCTGGCCGCGGTTTAGCTCAGATACGCTTAGCACTAGAAAGTTGGAATATGGTATGGGTAGGTAAACATATTATATCACGCCGACAAAGTGGTACACTAAAATATCTAATAAAAAAAACGGTTTTTTATTTATTATCGAATTTCCCATGGTGTCGTTGAATAGGTCGTTTAAAAATATTGAGGATGTTCCCAAACCATTTTTCCATTAAAGTGCTAATTTTGGTTAGAGTCAAGAGTCCTCTGCTAGCTAAATGTTGGCCTAGACTAGAGTCAAGAGCAAACCCATATTAAAATAAAAAAAAAAATTTTAAAAAAAAAAAAAACGTGGGAGTAGCATAAATGATGAATTAAAAAGGAAAACTATCACAGCTAAATAGGCTTTACAAGTTAACGAGTAATAGTCGACCAACCTATAAAATGTACTATCAATTGTGACGTGCAACTACGGAACCCTACACTGCGCAGTGCGCGTGGCTCGACACGCACTTGACCGGTTTTTATTATAATGTCACACGAAAGTTCATAGTGATAATTCAAAAGCACATTTTTAGGCTAAAGGAACCAAACCCAGCTACTAAAATAATCTAATAAAATGTTCCACAATCTAAGTCTACCGAATATCCATAAAAAAGGTGCCTACTGCTTTAGACCGTAATTATAATAATTCTTGCGTTTTATTCATTTCTTTAGCTTGTATCCTGAGGACACAATCTGAGGGTGACAAAATCCTTTTCTGAAATATATCAAGCAAAACATTTTTCATCTGAAATCTAATTTTCTCTGACCCCGCTAAAAATAATGACCCAATCTAAAAAGTAATAATACCAGCCAAGTTGTCGCCTTNCTAATTTTCTCTGACCCCGCTAAAAATAATGACCCAATCTAAAAAGTAATAATACCAGCAAAGCTGTCGCCTCCTAACCTAAAAATGGTCGCATAAATACATTAGGCGTTAATACAAATAATTTGTCGCTTAACAAGTGAAATGTAACGCGTTGAGAGGGGAGCGGGTGAGGATGGAATGATTTGGGCAGCATCCCCCGAGGCTCGTTATGCCGCACTTTCCGCAATTTTTTGAAAACGATATTGTTGAGCCACCCCTACTGGTAATGATGTAAGGATATCTTCTGCACTCGGTACACGCTCCAATTTGTTAAGTAAATAGTTTAGTGTCGACGACAGCGAACATTGTTTATTTCTTGGCTTACTTGACTTCATAGGGCAGTGCACAAACATAAAAAAAAAGATAAGCTTTTAAAAAAAGTAGGAATCTCCACAATCGTTGTGAGAAAATATGCAACATCTTATCTTTTGACTACGTGAAGGTAAAACGAAATACATAAAATAAACAAATACATTTTTTTAGATACTCGTATTACTGGCTGGCGAATCTATCATCGCAGAAGTTCAGATTGAATCGGTTGTAGAAGTTATATATAATTTATATAAATAATTTCACAGAAATATCACAAAGATACAGTTTCTTTATGTACAATTCAATCGAGCAATTTTGAAACTGAGACATATTATATAGGTGTATGTAATACCTAAGTAAATACACAAAGGCGTAGATCCAGTGCACAGCGTGTCAACAAGCCGATACAAACATAGCGCGCGCCCGAGAGGAATAATTTAAAAAGCCGGTGTTGCGGTCCATCGCATACACCCGCTCAATTACACCGTTTTAATGCCCACTCCGCGCTTTCTCGGGGGCGTAAGAGTAAGAAGGCTCTCTAAGTGTTACATGGTTATTGTTCGGAGGGTGAACACGGGCTGGAGGCTCTTGTGGCAATTTTTACGAAAATTTTGTTCCTACTTTACTACTTATTATTGGCAAAAGGTGTGAACATGGCTGACTCTCTACCACGGCTAGATTGTGGCATATACTTAGTTCGAGGGCTCTAAGGTATATTATAATTATAATATCCTTTTTCTTATAAATTGTTTCCCTTATAATTGTTCCAGTTAACTTATGTCCCTCTATGCATCATGCCTCTTAGCAAATCATCCATCTCTACATAAAGATTATTTTTTCAAATGAATTTGAAATTGAATTCAATTTAACGATTTTTCTGTCCGAGTCATGAGCTGTCCAGTTGACAAATCAAGCATTTCGACCATCATACGTTACATGTCATGTAACGTAACCTAGGAAAAAAATATAATCTCCACAACAACACCCTCCATACAGTGGATACCTCAGGCTGCATCGACACTAAACAACCTAAACTTACAAACTAAAAGCTAATATGAGCGATTGTTCGATCTCCCCCCTCTACCCCCTCCCTACCCGGGTGGAGGGGGGTGGGCGTGGCCAGCCGGACACTGTAACTGGCACTTGGTTATTGGCCTCTTTTCATAGCGGCCGTGTGGCTAGCACAGTACGCGTGTCTGCGGTCGGTGATGCGGCTCATGTCAGCCGGTTCATTTGAGTTATTGCTCTCGGTTAAGCTAGTGTCTATCGCTAGGTAAGCTGAGGTATAAGTTACTTATATGGACAATGTTTTAAATCAACTTTTAAAGTTCAAGTCAATGCAAAAGAGTTTTCTGTAAAAATGTGCTAGACCCATTTCATGTTCATAACTTGAAAATGACTTATAACAGCAAAGAAGAAAGATAATAAGTTATTGAAGTCTTACTCTCTTACCAAATATAAAAAAAAAATATATTCAGACGGACACCATCCCAACTCAGCAAAGCTGTGTCAGAATGAAGGTCTCCCACACTAAAAAAAGTAAAACCTAACGCAAAAACTTGTACACATCACAACAGAACGCTCCGAATCCATTTCCTATAAAAGCAACAATAATATTTTACGATTAGATCCTCCCCCCCCCCCCCCCCC
>NDFZ01004097.1:23729-33805 GCA_002192655.3 Mamestra configurata
TTAAAGGCCACTGATCGCATAATGACTTACTTTGACAAACACGTCCGTGCCACGGGAGAATCAACCTTAATCCGTTGGGATAGGGAAGGTTAAAGTTAGCAGTACGATTTTGTGGACGTCCTCCGAAATATCAAAGTGAAGAGAGGCCCATTAGCAATTATAATGGCTACTGTCCTGGGCTGAGTGCCTGCTCATTACCGCTTGCCGCTCGTTGCCTCCGCTCGCCTCCGCTCGCCGCCGCCTGCCGCCGCCAGCCGCCCGCTGGTTCGGCTGCAGGTCCAACCTTGCCAACTTTGTTAGTTAATTACTCGGCACTTCTACAAGCATGCTTCAACGTTATCTCATTTTATATTGTTCAAGTTTGGACAGTCTTACACGCACGATCCTTATTCACAGATGACATAGACCTTATTTTCAAAATTACAGTGAACAGGCTTCTTCTGGGTAAGCTCGCTCCATCGTCGACTTTGTCTCTGTCATCTATGACCTCGACTAGAGTCAAGAGCAAACCCATTTAAAAAAAAAAAAAAGGATCTTGAATCTAACGATACCTCATATCAGTAGTGGTTTGTCAATAAATACCTTAACAATCTGTTTTCATATCACGATTCCTGTTTATTTCTTAGAATATTCTTTAGCCTTTTAATAAAAGTTGTCACTGTCCCACACCGTGTGTCACTTACTCTGAAGCAATATTTTTCTCATTTGGTGCAATCTAGTAGACTTCAAAATAACTTTTCCTAAAGCGTCAATTCCTTATCTTTAACTGCGTTCACATACTTGCACTTAAGCTCCAAATAACTTTGCAGAACTGTTCATCCCGGGCGGATATTAAGCAATTTAAAACGTTGCCGCAGAATACTTGCTCTGTAAATCTAAAAATATTCTCGATTTCAGCCACGAACCATTACTACACGTCGTTTAAAAAGAGGCTCAGATCTTTAAACCAAGCAAACAGAACTGGTTGACCAAAACGGTGGCAATAAGAACAAGAGAGGCGTCAAGATCATAATATCTGTGTTCTGTTGCTCGGCGCGTATTGTGCGACGACTGAGCACTTGAGCAGGCTTTGTGGACTTGCTCTATTTTTGTTAACACCTGCGTCGGGCGAGCCGGGCCCGGCTGTAACGTGATAGCTGCGAACTCTTGTTCCACACGAGGTTTGCTGCTCGCCATTGTGTGGGACTGACTTAGATAACGTTTAGGCCGTAACGGAATATCCTGGTCCAAAGGAGATCTGTTTTTGATCCCAAGCTTTCGGGAAGGCATTATAAATCCTATTCCTCCTTTCATTCGTGTCCTTGGTCATTTCGAGCTGTGTGTGATCTTCCGACTGTGACGTGTGCTTGTTTGTTTATCTCTGCGGGTCGCAGGTTAACATAGTATCCTATGTTTATTATTTCCCTATTCTTCTGTTTTTAATTATTATTTTTATTTGTTTCATGTAATTCGTAGCGGTCCGACAGTTTTATTCAGGTAATTTATGAATTATTTGCTTTTATGTTTGTAACCCAAATCGCTGAAACTAACCGTATCTTCTTTTGTGTAAATTATATCGGTAATTGCCCGTTTAGCTGGAAATAATCCGTATAATACTGTGTACAATTTCAGATAAGCTTTTTCAAATACACTTCTAGGTAATCAGCTAGAAACATACTAGCAACACATGTGGCGGTAGGTCGCGTGATCGCGTCGCGCGACACTCGTGGAATCAAATAAGCGGCGACACGCGCGTCGATTGGCTTGTCGCGACAAATTGGCAATTCGTACGCGCCCTAATTGCATCACGTCTTATCGCGTTACGCTAAGCGCTTTACCTGCAAGCATTCTTGTTAAGCTTTTTATCTGAACGAGATAGCGGCTCGAGGATCCGGATCTGGCTTAAATTAGATCCTCGGGGATTTTATTTTATGTTTGCTTCTTCCTGTTTCTTGCTGAGGACGCCGGAAATGCTATATTTATTCTTGTAAATAAAGCTACGTCTTTTTTGAATAGTCAGGTCTGTGACGAGTCGGTTTTAGTAGTACTTTTGTAAACTGGCTCAGCAAGTGACGCTACTAAGGTGCGTTGGACTTAGAAAGTTGAACTTGTTAGGTACCTATTTAAGTATTTGTAGTGGTGCGCTAGAGTCCGTAGTAAAAAAATAAGATACATAGCATTAAGAGCTCTCAGCAGAATGTAAAACATAAAGATTATTAAAAGAAAAACTGCAATCGCAATTAACTAAACAATACCTATAGATTAACATTAAAATTTCTAAGAAGAAATAAAAAGATATGCCTCCTCAAGCAGATGAAAATTCATCTAGAAAGACCCAAATACCAAAAGTCGAGGCACGACTAACATTGCTCTCCTTTACAAAACAACGCATAAACGTAGGCAAATACAGGCAATAGTCGAGCGTAGGCAAATCCCCGCGAGTGCTGACGACACGTCGCGTCATCGCGGCACGTCGCGCGTAGTCGCGGCACGTTCACACACGCACCACATACGATAATAATAGGTACATGTGCAGAAGGCTCACTTTTGTCCAAAATACCGATCACTGGATTCCGAGAAATATATTATTGAAATATGAATAGAACAAAGTCAGTGTAATTGTCCGATAACTCGCTGATAGCTAGACGAAACAAATTGAGTTGCGGACTTTAGAAATCCTACAGATTTGGTTAGATCTCAGGTTGATTCTAGATCTGTAACACCTGGCTATAGATCGTCGGCATCATATCATCGATGTCCAGTCTATTTTAATGCAACTGTAGACAGAATTTTATTGATTAATGATATCGCTATGGGTAACAAGAGAGACTTGTTAAGTATGTCCATGTGGCAGCCAACTAACTAAACCAGACGTTTAAGTAGCGACATAGTCTTTTCATTGAACCTCTCCGTTTAGTCAGCGGCCTAAGTGACATCNCAACTAACTAAACCAGCCGTTTAAGTAGCGACATAGTCTTTTCATTGAACCTCTCCGTTTAGTCAGCGGCCTAAGTGACATCCCGGCGTTTAATTTAACAGCTAGGGAAATGTCTTGGTTCAATACCGTTTAATGACTTACCCAGCCAAGTAGCGTAACATAGAGTACAGGGAGCCAAGGGCACCCTGACAAGAATAGGTTAGCTCCGATTCATGTTAGACTTTCCATTAAACACTGCAGACAGAAAAAGGAGCCCCGTGCAACGTGGCCCCGTCGTCGAGGATTAAATATTTCATATATTTTCGTCACAAGGTTATTTATTACCCTATTTTATGAACAGCCTAAGCATCTGCCAGCCCGTTCATTAAATATTGTTTTAGACGCATTGACTGGATGGCGCCGTTGAATGAAAAGGCTAGATAGCCAATTAAACAGCTGATTAATTTGGCTGCGATATACATATTGACGAGCTATGCTATCACAAACATAGCTGCCTGATATGGTCTTTTCAGGTTCCTCTGTTTCTAAAAAGTGGGTCTTTAAGCATTCTGATAATGTAAATGAAATATTTCTCTCGTTCGCCAGATGAACTGTGAGATGTTGGTTTATTTTTGGAGACTGTATGAAATGTACCTTCTTATACAATCTGTTTAGTGATGAGGCGTGAGTCTGAACGACGAATAAATCTAATCGTCAGCTGATCTCGACAATTGGCCGCGACGATTGCCAATTTGTGCGCGAGTCGCGACTTCGCGACAAACGCGATTGGCCCAATATCACGAATAAGTGTTCGCACTGTTGACGCGGCGCCGATACATCACATCTCAAATATATAAAATATACAGCGAATGCTTTTTTAGGTTTACTGACTTTGCAGTTTGCGATATGGTAGGCTGAGGCTCTCGACGTAGTCTATCAGCAAAATATAATGCCAAAATATAAGGGATTGATATCGTGTATATCGACAGCGTTTGTCAAATGTCATACATTTTGACGTTTCGACAATCGCCTTTACCGCACCACCGCTGCAGAATGTCACTTGTCTAGAGCTTCTGGACGGACGCATGAGTGTACAGCCCCGACTCTATATGAACAATTTAGATGGGTTGCAAAATGTGGTCTTAACACAAGTCCTTGGGACTTCAAATAAGTGACATGTTGAAATATGAAGTGATGGATCCCAAAGAGTTTACACTTTTGACGATCGGTATTACTTTGAGAATGTTTGTTGACTGGCCTCTCGTCAGTCCCTCACTTACTCTATACTGCACACTATTGTACCGCTTATAATGACGGATTGTCAACTTGTCAACCTCCTACCTAATTCTAATTTATTTGGAGTCCACACAGCATTTATTTTTCTTTCAAAGTATCACGATGGAAGACCGTATTTTTTCAATTTCTGAAGCTTTAGCGTTGTTGAAAATAATTGGCACCCTTTGTAAATTCAGATTTCTATACTACTATTGACGTGAAAGATAGAATAATCAATTTGTTATGGTTTCACGCTTAGAAAGCTTAACCAATTTTGATGAATTTTGGCATACCTAGTGAAGGCGCTGGTAGCAGAATAAGCTTAAAAATATAGCTTTGATGGAATGCGTACAAATTTAATTTATTTTGATCGTCACGTGTTTTTTCATGTATTAATATAATCATGCACTTATTTCCACAATAATCTAAACTACCTGACAGCCCACAGTGATCTAAGTCTATTTTAATAGCACCGCAGTGAGTTTATCTACAAACGTGATTAATGTAATGACATTTAAAATGCTTTAAATAACGGTGTAACAAGGATGTTTATTGGAATAAATAACCTCTTGGTAAATATTTAAATTCATAACTACTATTCCGAAAACATGCGAGTAATGCATCTTAGTATGTATTAGAGGTAGACAAATAATATCTTAGAAAAAACTAGTGGTAGTATGTAGTTCCTATGCATAAATAGAAAAAAAAAATGATTCAGTGTGCTGGTACCAACTGTTTAATACACATATTCAATTGTGTCTTAACAGTTCGAATATGCTTTAAATACATACAACATTACAAACAATCGGATAACTTGCGCACTCGATTGTCCTTGCTACGCCGTAGACAAAGTCGTAGAGGGTCTACGAAATCCGTAGCAATTCTTAATGGACTTCTAGATGTAGCCCGCGAATGTACTTGTGTTTAAGTAGCCTGTACCGCCTCCAGAGTGGTATCTTTGTCTGAATCAAAAATCTTTAAAATCGGTTAAGTGATTTAGGCGCAAATTCACTTTATCATTTATAACATTAGTTAGGATCAAAACTTACTTCTTTGGTATCCAACATGCAAAAATACATTCGAAATAAAAAAACGTAGTAAAAGTAAACATCAAGCGTACCATTTAGCCGCGCCATAGCAACATAAACACAAGCCTAGCCAAGTATTTACATACAACATAATTTTTCCATAACACATTTTCATTTGGAGCACAATGCCGCCGGCGAAAGTGGCAGTGTTCTCCACAACAAGTAGCTTTCCTTCAGCAGCACTCGGCCGCCCCTCACCCCTCCCTGCGAGCGCCACAAATTATAGCCCTCCACAAAATAAAATGAACTTTATACTATAAACTGTAGGTTTGTTATACCTTGTGCGTGGGATTCGTGTTAACGCATACATTATTGGTTCGTTGGCGTCGCGTCGTAATGATCGTATTTTTATAATGAAACAGTTTTGTTCTGGTTTGCGGGAGGTGTACACGTGCAGCGAGCTCGTCAGTCATTAATGCTGGGCCGTGGTCGTGGTTGGAGCGTATCGTTTCCAGGCACGTGCCTGGCAAATATATAATAATAATTACATCGATGCCATATCATTAATCAGTTATTTAATTTTGTTAATTTAAAAAAGACAGACAACTGAGGCCTCAGTTAATACCCGTTTAAACCATTCCTGGATAAGTTCCAATGAACTTGAATATCACCATCAGACTAGTTTAGTCCGCAGCGCTGATACCGTGAACTTAATTTTTTTTTTTTTTGCTTTTAGTATTTGCAGAGATTACAAGTATTTAACAAAAAAACCTTCCTCTTTATTATAGGTTTTAAGATAAAGATGATACCGTACACTGTCGGTAGGCTTTTGACCTCACATGTTTGCTACTCTTTGATTCAAGTCGGTTTTCCAAATTCAAACTAATGGCTTTAGTAGTCTTATCAATTTATCAATTTAAATTCCGTATGTAGCGGATTAAGAATTAAGCCATAGTCGGGCTAAATACTTCTACTGTCTTGGGTGGCTGGCTCTTTATGAAACCCAACTCTATTGACTGTCTCTCTCTGGCTCCATCCTTTCTACGAGACAGTACGGCTCCTTCACCCAAGGTAAGATAAGTGCAGTATCATAAAAAGCACATTTCAGAGGTCCGTCCCCTGCCGGAGACTGCCGAACACCTCCGACTGCCCCGATGCTAGCCGAGCGCTCCCGAGGGACAGCCGAGTGTATTGCGCCACAGTTTAAGTGATTACCTCCTCACGATACTGCCTTCACTTACTTTGGCACCACCGAGGAGCTCACCGATGGTGTTCTATCATTGTAATACAGACAGTATTGGGAGCTGTGGGTTATGTCTTAAGATATTTGTTTTTTAGATGAGAAATTATCAAATGACACCTTCTGCTCTGGGGGGAGCGGAAGGGAGTGTCAGACTCAAGAACCCACCCGTGGTCCTCCAAGTACCCTTTGCGATCCAGGGCCGTGGTCAGTTTAGCGAACAGTTCCGCAACATGTCTAAGGATTTTATTAAGCAATAGCAACCGCAGTAGTGCCTAAGCCCTTGATAAAACCTCACGTCTAACAGAGTATACAGCAAAATGACGTATACTTTGAAATCCTTACAAAATATTTAAAGGAAATGAGACATTCTGTGAGAGCATCACATGTACCTTCCAGCTAAACTTAACACTTACCATTTAGCTAATGAATGTTAAAATATAAATACCAAATACAACATGAAGATCTAAATAAATGTATTTTTGAATTATTCTATCTCAGATGCATGAAATATGACGGCAGTACACCCAAACTTTTGACTACAAAAATGGTAGCATTATTCCAAATATGAGCTGGTTTTAATTTGTTGGTAGATTTATTAGCATTTGTAATAAACACATAATAAGGTATTCAACTTGTCCTCCCTTCCTTTGACTCTAACTGACCCATACATAGAGTGCCAACAGTTAATAACGTCGTGGAGTGTCCGATTCTCCCTATTATGTATAAATGACCACTAAGTGCACTACCACCAGAATCATCAATTCCACACACAGATACCTCTACACGGAATGTAGAAACAAATTTAAGTTAACTTAATTTTAAAACAATAACTTTGTGCACCAGGTCCAGTTCAGCAAAATGCCAGGCAACTAGTAGTTGCCTGGCAGTCACTGGTTTAAAGAATTCAACAAAAATATTGAGACATCACAGCTTTCCAGGAACCTTCCGATGCCCTGAATCATACCAGCCTGGCAGCCCGGGCCTGGTATGATCCCTAGGTCGGGCAGTATTTTCTTGTTCATTCAAAAGAAATTTGTCAGTAGCAACTTGGACTCTTGTTTACTGCCCGCGTGATTGGAATGGTATCCCTAAGACGAAATGTGTCTAGTTCACAACTCTGTCATACAGGCGTGATGTTATGTTTATGCAATAGGCCCTTTGCAAGTGTGGATATCGTGTAGAGTGGAAGTAGTGGCGGGTGCCGCACCGTTGCGCGCTGGTGTGACCAATCGATTGCGCGCACTTCGGACGCGCGCGGACACCGGCCAGGGGTGATTGGACACATGCTGCTGTGTCGCTTGCAAGAATGGTGCTAGTTAATAGAATCGCTAAAAGGACAGGTTTTTTTTCATTAGATACCTAGTTTGTACGTTTTGAATCATTAGATGAGGATGTAATTGCTTTCCGTAATGTTTAAGCGACGACTGCATAAAACATAAGTTCGTGGCACAGGAAAATGTATTTCATGAGCACATTTTTAAGTACCGTTTCATTTTCTGTAAAAGTAAATTTCGTGGTTTAAATCCACAATTTATAAATTAGTTCATGCACCTACCTAAGTTGTAAAAAAATATTTTGGCAAAGAAGTGCTTAGCTAACTCTTCGGACAATATCGTTACAGTTGCATATATCGATTATCTCGTTGTCCAGCTGCAATAAAAACCGATTACTTTCAAAACATTAATAAAATTAACACATCTATTGACCTCATAATGTGTCTGACAAACTCGCACCCTTTACAAAACATACCATTCGCGATCCGTCACGCACCATCGCAAACAAATAACATGCGGAGACTGCGAGCTCCTCGTCGCCGTACATTGCTGGCTCTTCATGAAATATGTAGAGACCTGTGGGTGTCAGGGAGTAATGTATACTGTGCAACAGGGTTGCAACGTTAAGCTGTTTCTCGGCAGGTCCGTAAGGGAACCGCTCTAAATTTAATAATTCATTGTCGTATTCATTGGCGCCAAATTCAATTACCCGTGGTCCCGAGGGCCCTGCGCCCCCTCCCCCCCTCACCCCGCCCCGCTCGGCTCCTGGCCGGGCCGGCCGTCCCGGGGGATGCGCTCGATCTATTCTATTAACCCGCCACCGCGCGCCTGTTTACTAATTCATTTGGCAATCACATTCGGTAATTATGTGACAAATCCCCGGCGAGTGTTGTGTCGCGTTGTCACACTACTTGTTAAGTGGATTTGGGAACGGGCGGCGATCTGCGCCGATTATCCGCAAGTAGTCAGGCTCGTGGGCGAGTAGGCGAGTGAACTGGACTGGTGCTAACGAGAGTGTTTCTTCACAGGCGTGTCGTCGTTGGAGGCGGCGAAAGACTTCACCGTCGACGGGCTCACCGGATACAACGGCAAGAAAAAGAAGAAAAAACGTAGACACAGGTAACTAACACACTTTTTATTTAATTATGTGATATGACGTGAGCCACCTGGACATATAAATGTAGGCACAAACTGGACGTTTTGAAACCCGATCGATAGCACAAACAACGCTGAAAGCTACCACTTTCTTCGAACATCAGTGTTTTAGATATTTTCCTCAAACAGTAAGCATGAGAATACTTATGATATTTCTCGAAAACTTTCTGAACGTCGGAGCATGAACGCATCGGCGTAATACTACGACAATCCAGAATTGTTTGTCAACTATTTGACGTTGGCGTGTAGGGTGAGCTGTAGTTCGTCACATATATATACCTATATGTGATGATATGAATGACATTCAAAAGCTAAAATAAGATTTTATGGAGACATTGAGTAGATTAAGTTTGCAGAAACCTAAGAAAGAGTCATTCCAATCGGGAGATTTCCCTTGAAATGGGTGCTGTGGACATAACACTGTTTGTGACGATTCTTGTGAAATGGCTGTCAGCAACCACATTCATTTGTATTGCCCAACCAGTTTCGTTGCTTCATCTTTAAGTTAATTATATGTTTTCATAATAAGACAGTTTCTAGGTCTGCGGTAGGTGTTATATTATGTTAGTCCTTATTGTGATACTAAAAAAACTATTGAAACCAGTAAGTGTTATTCGGCAATATCTAAACTTCTAAAATAATATTATAAAGAGGAAAGATTTTGTTTGTTTTTTACGATTTTAAATTTCAATTTTAAAAAAATCTATCACCGTTAGAAAGCTAAATTTTCACCGAGTAACATAGGCTATATTTATTTCCAGAAATAATTAAGGATCCTTACTAAAACTTGAATAATGTAACCCAATGTGTAAAAAAAATGTAATACAATTCAATTTATTGCATGCGCTGCGAAAACCATTGATGATAGAACAAAGCAATGTACTACAATATTAAAGAACACATCAATATCTTTAAAAAAATATCGCGGATTTTTTTAAAGATATTGAAATGTTCTTTAATATAATAATAATAATAATATGTTGGGACAACTTACACACCGTCATCCGATCCCAAACTAGGCAGAGCCTGTGCTATGGCAACCAGACAACTGATAAACATACTTATATATTTCTAAATACATACATATTATAGACAAATTACACCCAGACACAGAACAAATGATCATGCTCATCACACAAAGATTTGTCCTGGGTGGGAATCGAACCCACGACCTCCGGTTTAGCAGTCAGGGTCACTAACCACTC
>NDFZ01004097.1:34015-52896 GCA_002192655.3 Mamestra configurata
CGTTAAAGTCTATCCCTCAACGGGGCGTTGAAGTTTCTGGAGTTTCTACTAAATCCGCGCGGACGAAGTCGGGGGCGAAGTGCTTGTATTTTATGAAATAAAATTAAGTTCATATATGTAGATACCTTGATAATAAATTAAAGATTGCGAAACAATAAAATAAAATACAACTAAAATTGTCAGAGGATAACTCCTCTGACAATTTTAGTTGTATTTTATTTAAGCCCTTGCCATGTTCTGGTACCCTGGTACACTGACGTATTCTACTTCACGGATGAGACGATCTTCAGCTCGTGCCATCAGTGGTGCTGCTCTGTAAACATCTCGCCGTGTAAACTTAGGTGCAGGTAACAAGAAGTAAGTTGTCACTCAATACAAACAAGATGGAATGGCAGTTCACTTCAAGCTCATTCCACCTAAGGTTTCAAGGTGAGTTTTTTGCAAAATTCACCGGCGTACTGCCGGCATTCTGTAAATTGCTGTGAAAACTTAGGTTGTGTCAACATGAAGTGAGCTGTAATTCCTAATACTAGTGAAATTATATTTCACTTCAAGCTCGCATGGTTACAGAATAGCCTGCTAGCTGGCTGAGCTGATTTTCAATTATATTTTTCTGTACCGTCATCCTTAACTACCTTGGTATACTCATTTGTATTCTCCCCCGCAGTCGGACGATCTTCACCTCATACCAGCTCGACGAGCTGGAGAAGGCGTTTAAGGATGCGCACTATCCGGACGTGTACGCGCGGGAGATGCTCTCGCTCAAGACAGACCTGCCCGAGGATAGGATCCAGGTGAGCACTAGTTACGTATAGCAACATAACCGCTGTCTGACCTGTTCTGGAAGAATCTCACCATGAAGACTTAGGTGAACTGAACATGAATGCAATGAAGATGCAATGACGGTTCATTTCAATCTCACTCTTCTTCAGTTTTGACAGTGTGGGAACAGACCGGCTGTTCTATAAGGTTGGTTAGGAATGAAGATGCCTTCTTACATTTTAATAACTTTTAACAGGAGTTGGATTTCTTTCCTTCCTTAAACGGAAGAATTTATTGTTCTTGTTAAAAAAAAAAAATGGGTGATATGAATTGGCAGGCATTTGATTCCAACCACAATGATTTATAACTATTCTTATTGTACCCATCAGATTAAACTTTATTAAACTTTATTATTATTATATTTTATTTAAGAGAGCTTTACGCGAGACTACCACAGATTACTACTGCAGACTTGGAAGATAAAGTGTCAAAATGTTAAGGGATTGATCTAGTAACATTTCAATAACACTTTTCTTCACATTTTTAACTCATTCACTTATAGAAGTCATCTAAAATATCGTGTTTAAATGCTTCTCTGTGTTCATGTAAAATATGCTTTAATTGAGATCTAGTCATTTTTTCTGGATTCAAACCTATATGGCTGCATTGTTTTTAAACTACCTACTAGACAGGATCATTAAAATTTTTCTTCTTAGGCACATTTGGGGTAATTGAAACATTTTCTTACACTTAAGAACGAAAAATCAATACCAATTGAATTATTTTCGCTTCATTAATTTCAACAAATTCCCTTTTAACGTTTCAACAATTAGAGTGGGATCAAAACACTCGTCCCACAGACACAATGGTGAACCAAAATAATAATTGTTCGACAAAGACTGTCGGGCTCCTGGCGAGGCGGCTGGTGGCGCAAAAAACTCTCCTTTATCGAGTGATTACGTCAATTGCCATCGATTGATGTCTAGTGTAACGCGACACCGCGCCACCGCCTGTCGCAAATATCCGAATATCCGACTGTAGTAGTACCGTACCATGCAACACGGCGAAAATTTTGGAGCGCGGATAACTTGATTTTTTCATACGTAATTTATTTAGTCTAGTTAACGTGCAATATAATTATGTACAATTTTTAAATATAGGTAGTATCGGTATAAAATTGGCGAGTTTATAGCGTGTGCGTGAAACATGTCGACTGGATAAGGATCTTGACTTTAAATATGAGAATATACCTACTCTTTTATAAATACGAAATTCGAAACCTATTTTCCATTTACCTAATTTGTTTGAGCATTGTCACTGAATCAGTACAGTAGTGTTTCTGAGACACGACAGGTTTGCTGATATTTAGGATATTCATAAAAAGCGATATTGGTAATTGTTATCTGCAATCTTAAATTTTTCACATCCACAAAAATAACAAATTAGTCAGTCCATGATGTAAAGGCGACATCAAATACTTATTTGGTCATCAATACTATTTGTTAACGCATAATTCTTCGCTAAATCTTTTGGTTCTGCGTCCCCGGTGCGCATTTGTTGCCCAATAGTGGAGTACCCGTCAGTCCGCATCAACCGCTTTGNATCTTTTGGTTCTGCATTTTTTGCGTCCCCGGTGCGCATTTGTTGCCCAATAGTGGAGTACCCGTCAGTCCGCATCAACCGCTTTGACGTGAGTTCGACACCCGATCCTAGCAATACGATATTTTGTGCAAACAATTGCTTTAAGATTTCACGGAAGGAAGTTTTTTTGTTCAACAATTAAAGACTGCACGCACGATTAAATTGCACATTTTTTGTGCTCGATAAATCTAATGATTTAATGCCTTCTATTCGATCTTTATGAAGCAAAAAATGGAGTATTGAGCATTGTCTTCATAAACCTCGTAATACAAGTAAATTAATATATAGTACTTAAACCACACATAGCTTTAAAAATCAGAGTCTGAGGTTCTACTAGCTGTACAATGCCTACTCGCTACTGAAAGAAAATGACGCCAGTTGCTAGGGATGTGACTTGTTACAAAATAGATCTCTGTTTACACTCCATCCGAATCTGCGGATCACTGGATTATTTATAGTTTATCAGACCGTAAACTTTTAAAAGATGTTTGAAAAATCAAGGCAGCTACGCGAGCTAACTTAACTGCGTTCTTAATTTGCTACCGACTCAGTTACTAAGTAACAAGCACAAGTAAGAAGTAAGGTAAGGAACTGTCCAATCACACAGTAGCCTTTATAGACACGAAAACACAACTCGATGAAACTTCAAGGGAGAACAGTAGGTACATACAACGTAGCTTTAGGTAGTTGTTTCAGTAATTGCTAGTCATAATTATTATTAATAGTTTTTCCGTTCGTCGGTAACACACAACAAGGGCTCAAGTGTCGCGCCTTCCCTACTCGGAAGCTGCGGGGAAAACACAAATATGGCCACCCCCGGTACTAGCAGCGCACCCCTCCCCCGCGCGAGCCCCCGCTCCCCCGGGGGGCGCACGCACCCCGCGACCACCGCACATTTATGAAAATTTCATTTCTAAACTCACAGTCCTCATAGCAAACTAAACTAAACCCTAATCTGACCGCGTAGAGTTTATTGCCACTTAATTTTCTCAAGCAGGAAAATTTTACGACTTACACCAAAATGAAATCTATTTCATACGTTTCAAAGTATGTTTTCCAGTTGGAATGTAAAGTTATGAGTGATGGCAGTTGAATTTTCGGTATAATGGCTTACTGGGGATTAGGTTTCCCCAATTTTGGGGCGCGTAGTTTGTGAGACGTTGCAATAAATGGATTATTATGCAATCAAACGTCTCGTGCGTACGAATACTTTGATATCCTTCTCTAATACAATGTGAACTTTGCAAATCTTTTGTATTTCTTATTAGATAATTACGATTTGGATTTCCATTTAAGCACCCATTTGAAAGTTTGTTCGCCCGGTGGAATAATGATCTAATTTTTATTTTAGGTCCCTCAAACTATCGTTCTTTTATTGTTTGGGCTCTAAACACCTTATTACTTAGAAGAAAATGTATGTGTACCTTAATAGTGTGCAGTAAAGAAGTAGTCCGCACGTGAATACTCACCAATGCACTAACGAGTAGGTGACTAATACCTATAGATATTTTTAAGACCAACAATAATTGAAATATAAGTGAACTCACCTGATTACCAATTAATTTAAGAAAGTCCACATTAATACAGACACTGTCGAGTGCGATCTCAAAACTAAAATTTCCAATCCATTAATTATAAAGTAAGTGCATACCCAGCGCCATCTATCAGCCACTCGCGCCAACTACGCGTAGCTATGGCAACCGCGCGCTGATTGGCCACTTCTGTACAAGTAAACCGAGCCAGAACGGTGTAACCACCACCTGAGACTACTCCAATCTCAATCCTAAGTTTTAGACTTAAGGTTTATTTTAATTAGTTGGTTATACTGTTATGTTGTGTTCGGGTTTAGTGCATTTGTTTTATTAGCTCCGCCCTTCTTAGTAGCATGGCGGACTGGGTTTTGTCTTGGCACGGTTTGTCTTTTTGCGTTCGTTTTATTTGTGTAATGTTTCTTGTATACCTATACACAGGTAAGTGAGTATACGCGGTAGTCTGCGAGGAAAACGAAACCATAAATTATGTAGATACGACAGACGAACAACCTAATTTAACTCGATTCCAATTACGAGAGTGAATTGGTGAACCTGCGATATTTTTTTTTAATGTTGTAATTGATATCTATGTTAGGTACTAGAAGTCATAGAAGTACAACCATTTTAAACATTACTCTGTCAAGTTAGGGCATTTCCTTATTTTCAAAAAAGTCAAATCTTTTTTTTTTTGAGTTCCGTACCTCAAAAGGTAAAAAAGGTACCCTTATAAGATCACTCTCTTGTTCGTCTGTCTGTCTTTGCGTGTGTCAACACCGATTTTCTCCGGAACGGGTGAACCTAGCAAGTTAAAATTTATACTAGATACTGAGGTCTATAGTGTCTATTAGGTGTATAAAAATCAAGGTCCTAAGTACAATAAAAAGATATGGGCAAATTTAGATTTTCGCGAAAAGTTGTAAGTACCAAAATTTACTTTAATTTTCAACTTTTATTTATTTTTCGGAAATTTCCCTTTACTTGTTCTTGCTTTTAACCAAAATTGACAATTCTAGGTCAACGGGATGTATCCTATACGTTTTGGGTCGAAAACCTATAGGTATGTTAATTCCTGTTGACCTAGAATCACGAAATTTGGCAAAAAGCAAGATCTTACAGCACACATAAAGGAAAAATTCCAAAAAAAAAAATTAAAATGAATGGGTGTCGTTCCCTAACATACATAGTTGACGCCTGCAACCAATAAAAATGACACCAATTTTTTTCATTACATTTCCCTAACTAGCTGCACCTGAAGTGGGCTGACCACGCGTCGCGCGTTGCACTGTCTCCGCAATATCCGCGAATATCTGCACGCTTGCCGTCGGACAGCGCGCGTCGGGTCTGTCCGTCTCTAATGAGATAACTAAAGCTTCAATTTACGAATTGTTAACGAAGAATGTTCCCACAATTTTCTTTTAATTGTAGGGTGTTAAATAGGTATAAACTTTGTGTAGTATGCAACTAAATCCATATTCACAATTTTTTGTAGGTATGTACTAATTTCAATCAAGATACTGAAATACCTGATAACCTACCTGATGTAGGTACCTATCATTCATCCGCTTTTTCAATGGAAATTAATTCAATGAGAAATATAATTTCAAATATTTTTTTTTTAAATAATTGAATTACTTAGGTACATTATAATCCCTTAACAGTCACATTACCTAATTCAGTTGGAACAACTCACATTTTATGATATTCGTTTTCTGTGCCTGTTAGGTATTTACTGCTACATTCCTACCCACACAAACAACAGTTTTCTACTGAAACTAGCTAACGCGTTATATTATAAGTTTATTGAGTACTTACTAAATCAGATAATTAATAAATTGGTCAAAATAAAATTGTTAAAACTCCTCTTAAAAAAATGTGTAAGAAAACACTAATTGCAACTAACCACTTTAAAAAATACACTCGGTAAGTAGGTACCTATACAAATAATTTCTCGTATCTATTGCAATATTACGACCTAGTATGATATTTACCTGACTAGCATGTTGCAATCGGTATTCAGGTAGACACATTGTGCCAGTAACCCGGTAATGGAGCATACAGCGCCCGACGGCGGCGGCGGCGCGGATCACATTTCTCGCCAATTACGCGCCGATAGCGGATATATCCGCATGATCCGCATCTCGGCCGCACACTGCACTGCTCTAATTCGAGCCGAGTCTGGTCTACTGCGGATATTACAGCGAGCGAGCTTAGATACTTACGTAAAAGGCTCCGATATTATCGGTTTATTTACAAGCACAATATCTACTAGAGTTTCATAGCTCAATGAAATTGTTGAATAGGTACAGTCAGCGACAAAATTCGATGAGCATCTAAAAGTTTAAAAAGTCGTCAACACCTTAAAACAACAAAAGTCAGTGAATAGCTTTGGCCACAAAATGCGGTAATCAAACCAATGTTACAAAATACGGTTGTTTGACATTTTTCTTTTTGTGTTTAAAAATAAACTTCTGCAATGCATTCGTTCCTATATGTTTTCAAAATAAAATTGTTCTGTACTACTCTACTCTACTCTTTCTATAAGCAAATTATTCAGTAATTCCAAATTCAAAATAGAACTACTGCGTTGAAACAACAAAAAATATATAAAACAACCTATGCGCACCATGCCTATGCGCACCATGTGCAGAATAACAAACAATCATTAAAGTTAACCAATTTTTGAAACATTGATCTGCTTACCACATTTTGGAGCCAAAGCTGTTCAGTGACTATTGATGTTTCAGGTGTAGACGACTTTTGTTGCTTTTTACTCTTTTTTTTTTAAGTAGGTATGGGACATCATCAAATGACTTCTTCCACTCTGGGTGGAGCGGAAGGGCGTGTCAGACGCTTACTGACTAAAATCTATCCATATTCCTTCTAAAGCCCTTTGCGTTCCAGGGCCGCGGTGACTCTTTCGAACAAATTCCNGCTTACTGACTAAAATCTATCCATATTCCTTCCAAAGCCCTTTGCGTTCCAGGGCCGCGGTGACTCTTTCGAACAAATTCCGCAACCCTGGCAGGCTCTGGCCCTAGCGGACCCCGTCTCCTATGCTGACATCTCTTTGAGGCGCGCGTGGAACACAACACGCCATAGACCCGGGCCTGGTGGTGATCGGAAAGCGAGCCACCCAAAGGCCCGCGCCTAAGGTGGCCGGGGATCGCCCTGCGACTCCCGACGCCCGGGGCGTCTTCTTCTGTGGACAGGCCTTCTACCTAGGTCGCGGAATTTGTTCGAAAGAGTCACCGCGGCCCTGGAACGCAAAGGGCTTCAGAAGGAACACGGGTGGGTTTTAGTTAGTAAGAGTTTGACACTCCCTTCCGCTCCACCAAGAGCGGAAAGAGTCGTTTGATAACTTCCCGTTCCTTAAAAAAAGGGCACCTCAATACTTTAAAACAAGTTTTTGTTTGTTACAATTTATAGAAAAATAATATAATATTCATTTATTTATTCTCTGGTAATTTTGGCCCATATATTCGAATTCAAAGATTTGATGTCATTTTATAAACCTAAATGGGCACTTATGTAATGTCGTGCGTCCAATTAGTCGTTTCCAATGAAAAAACGGAAATAATCTCCATGCTCACCTTACAAAAATAATTCGCTTTTATATAATGTTTAGATATGTTCAATGATTTCTTTTGTTTTACACGCGTTTCTATATAATTTTGCCATTTCATTAGGTTGGTTGTTTATTAGTATTTAGTAGACTTGAGGTTACCTGTACATATTATATTGTGAATACATAATGTGTATACTTATACTTTGATCAATACACCCTACAGATTTATTACGTACATATTTTAAAAATACAATTCGTTTTAACATGTTAAACGTACCTACTCGTATGTCAGTAAAGCTTCACTTGAGCAGTCGGTACCAAGCATTTTTGAGGCACTAATACAGTGATACTAATAATGGAACTATGGCTGAGTGCTGGATTGCAGAGTAAAATAGATAAATACTATTTAAATGTTAACATATATAAGATTTTGTATTTCCTGAAAAGTCAAATAATAGCTTTTTTTCCACCACATAATGCATTAAAAATCGAATTCATAAAATACAGTGAATGCTAACAATCAGTAAGATAAAATTAGTCCGCTTTGTACTCGTAAGCATGGAACTCCTAAATATGTATCTACTCCGACATGTTAACCCGAATCGTTAAATGAGGAATATGTTCTGAAGGCCTAGTTATTCCATTCTCTTAGAGAGCTGCAGCAGCCGCGACCTCGTCTACCAGGTCCTCACTCACCGTAAATACATTGTCATAATAACTTCTGCATCCATTATACAAACCACAATTAATTCCCACAAGTACAATTGCAATGACGATTAATAAGTTATAATAGACGATTTTAGACAGAACCAGGACTTTTAGGGTTAAGAAAATCTGTAAGAGAATACGTACGTTGCGGATTCAAATGAAAGACCAAATGCAACATACCCAAAGGTATCGTGAGGATCCAAATCAATATAGATAAGCCTCTCAAATTCCACTTTTGTACCTCAAGCTGTGACTGCACCTGGTCGCGTAAACATGCAGCCAGCACATCCACGGCGTCCATCTGGTAGTGCACTGCCCACTGAGCAGCCACATTTCCAAACATAGAATAATGGTTGTCTGCCACTATGTCATATTCTAGGAATGAGTACACCAGTCTCGCCACAGTCAGCTGTATCAGGATGTTCTGGTCGAGTCGTCTTAGCTCGGGCCGGAACGTCGCGAATACTACTTGCAGCATCAGGCCTATTGTTGACGAGATGATGCGCCACCTATGCCTGGCGCACAAACCGGCTTGCGGTGCTCATGCTGCAAATACGTGCTGCTGCGTCGCCTGTCACTAAACAACTAATCACTTTGTTTCCCTTACATTCTGACTGTCAAATTATATTATTAAATTAAATGTAAATGATATTCTATTTATGTCACAACACATGGATAAGTTGTGCGATGTGTCATATATTTATGGAATTGTGTTATAAAATTAATATAATGTAGGAACCTATTTCTAGAACTGGCGATGTGGCGAGTCACTAGCAACTACCAAGTTTTCCTTGTAATAATACCCTAGGCATTTTTATCTATCCTAGGTAATTAATTTTAATTGGAAACTGAGAAGAATCTCTTGATTCAATCTCAGTGTAATGACATAGTTCACACGAAACTACCAACCAATGAATAAGTCAAATGTTTGGTAAAACCGTTCAATGAAATAAAGTAAAAAAATATAAAGTAATATAATAAACAACTCAAAATATAACTTCCAATCAAGTAAAATTTTGTTCAAAAAAAATCGATCGAGAATAGCTTCATTTAAGTGCAATAGAATCTATCAATAATCCGTGAAGCAACCCGGACGAGTCCCGGTTACGGCTCGCCTGCGATCGTATCCGCTCTCGAGACGGGCCGGATCGCGTTTCGCGGCAATTAAGCCCCTTGAGCCGGTAACGAAAAGCCGATACGGCGATATTATGTACCTTCCTCAATACCGTCTAATATCGATAGTTCTTTACTATTTATATTGAATTTACGGCGCAATTAGGCAGGTATGTGTTGAATGAGATCGGTGTGTTAAGCTAAAGTGACGGCTGCAGAACGCTGTGTTATTTACTAAACGGCGTGGATTGACAGAACTTGGAAGCTTAGAAATTGACTCTTAGATGAGAGCTTAGACTCATGGTGACATGCCCAGGAGTTTAAAATTTTACATTTTTTCGTTAATAAGTGTTACGTTTGACGCGCGCTAAATAAACGAGATGTTCTTCTCGTCAAATTTAGATCAGTAGGCAAAGTATTGTTTCAACTTATTTTGACCAGGTCAAAAAACTATCAAATTTAGTTTAAAACCACCAGAAATTAAAAGAAAAATGCATAAAAAAATTGAGCATGAATAATAAAGTTCTCTAAAAAAACTGTCCATACATTATCCGCAAGACACATTGTCACCGCTCCAACACACAACACCTCATTAACAAACCTTTAGTTTGTTATCTGAAATATTCAAGTATGCCAGAGTACCGAATAACCGATAAACACGTCTGTAAGCAGGCCGCTTGCAATAAGCCGGGGCCCGGGGCAGGGGCCCGGGGGTGGGCCGTCCCCTTCCGGGGCAAATTTAGCAATTAGCGTGCCGGACATAGGGGCCGGTCGGCGTCCGGTAATAGCCACCTAGCCGGCCGGCCGCGTTCCGCTGACTGATTATGCAGACCACCAAACAGGTGGGCACAGAAGGCTCATAAAATTGAGACTAATGCCTGCTTCACTAAACTATGCGGGCCAGACTAAATTAATGCTGAAATAAAAGCGAGCTGTTGCATATTTCAACTCAACTCAGCTCCAAAAATTCCACAGTTAAATGATATTTAAGCACATCTTCCCTATGTAAAGGGACCTCTAAAGTCAATGAAAGTACAGTCAACAACCGTCTGAAAATCAACTTTGACTCAAGTTGTTACCATAACCGCGTATTATATTATCTGTGCCGCAACTCCATTATATCTACTAAGTAGTATTAGTAGCTTTTACCCATTACTGCTTTCAAAACTTTAAGACTAGTTCGACATAGGTACCTACTATTGTACTATTATCACTATTACAGTACACTGTACACGGATTGTATCTGATCCATTTTATAGCCCTGTTCTTACCAATCTCTTGATTTTACATAAACCTTAAAGGTTTTAGTAAATTAGGGGTTTTTGATTAGTCAGGTAATTTTTAACTGAAGAATAAAAATGACTACCGCAATTTTTATTCCATAGGTAAAAGGAATACCTGACCGTTGAAAAACGGGCCCTTATTGTTATTATGGCCTTATGATGTTATAGTCGCGTATATGGCTACTGTGCCTGTCCAGCAGTATATTCAGTGTAAATGCTGTTTCTTATCTTGGCGAATATTTTCAGTTTCTGGAGTGTTATCCTTCTTCATTTGCCTACTTGATGGAAGCGCACATTATTTGTGCCTTTATTCGCGTGTATCGTGCGTGCGGTTATTACTTCCAAATGTAATTGATTGGAACGTTTCGTTCGTGTCTGCTCCTGAATCGTTCCAGGCTGATTGTTATGTACTGAACGTAGCCACAAATGCAGAGATTAAAACAAATATTGAAAAGAAAAATAATAATAAATAAGGTGCCTACGTAAATATCAGTAGCTTTGATCCTAAACAGCTTGGTTTAGCAATCGAAAAATCCTGTATAAACCATTAATTTTCAGTTACTTACCGAAATCTAAACTAAACATTTCAAAGGCTAAACTACCTGCTTTTGCAAACGTAGCTTGCATTGCCAATAATAAACAAAGCTATTCGCACTACAAAAATTTTCAAACAACATTAACCGACTTCAAAAAAGGAGGAGGTTCTCAATTCGGTTGTATCTTTTTTATGTTTATCTCATAAATCCGTCATTTTTGAACCGATTTCAAAAAATCATTTTATGTGAAAGCATATACTTTCCGATTGGCCCCAAAGAAATTTCATCAAAATCGCTTCAGTAGTTAGGTTTAAAATAAACGAAATTGCGTATTTTACTTTCCTGTGACTTTCCAGTGGTATTGTTAGGTGTGAGGTACTACTTAAACCTTGTTCACTTTGTAAAAAAAATACAACCGTCTTACAAATATATTTTTTTGTCTATTTCTAAATGAATATGCAATTGAACAAACCACCACTTATATCTGAACGAATTCGTACCGGTTGTGTGTACCTAGTGCATAATCCGGTATAATGTCCCCTCATCTGTAACTCGAGTGGTTCCTGATTGAAACGCCGTATGTTACAGTTTGGTACAACTTGTCCAAACACGACCTAACTCATCCATACATACTCAGTATCGTGGCTTCTCTTGCTCTACGAGTCAGTTGGGGTGGCTTCTAAACTTACCAGATGGAACTGAATAAAAATGTAAGCTTAGTAGGTAATCTAATTGAATTTGACCTAAGTACCATTTCCTTCGGAAATGCTTGTATTTTTTTTTAAACTACTTTTTTAAAACTTTGTTCCTGCTAAACTATTTATGTAGAAAGTGTTAAGAAGGTATGAGGTACTTTACAATACCGAAGTCAGGAAAATGCTTTTCCTTTATCCCTCGAGCGCTGTTTTTAACTAAATATTTTCCCTACAGTATTTCGTTATCGAATTACTTCAGCATTCTTCATTAAAGTCATTGCAGCTATTAATATCAATTACTTTCCTACCAAACAAAATGCTAAACGTTAATTTGGTTATCTAAAATAAATGGCGTCCCACTCCCGAGTCCCGACATGTGAACCTATAAAAACAATTCAATAACCGCAAAACATCGCCGTACAGACAAACAGACTCGATACAATCGCATTAGCGGTGATTTATATCACCACTTGGGCTGTAATAATCTATTTATGAGATAAACTATAAATTATCTTAGTGCAAACTTAACAACACACCTTGCTACACCCTTATAACCAACAACTAGAGTACAAATTCGATTGTCCCAGCTTTGTGTTTACCGGGGTGGATGCACGCCCCCAAGCATTTTGGCTAGGGCGACTATGCCGGGCGCCCGGCGCTGCCTGTCCCCTAATTCCTAATAATGAACTGGTGCGACTTAAAAGTCGTAATGTGTATTAATGGGTGTTTTCAATGACTGCAGTTTCATTTTATAACTGATATTTATTGGGTAGTTATGCAAGTGGAATAATTTTATTAAAAATTAGTAACTGCGTCATGCCGTCGTCACCATTGAAAAAGCACTAACTTCAACTTGTTCAACTTTTGGAGTTTCCCAATTACGTGTTTTATTTCAGTTTGTCATTGTTGGAAGAAAAAAGTTGCTTTCCTCACAAATATTATGTGCTGAAAATATTAGCTGAAGCTTCACAAATAACTAGTGGGTAGGTCAGGTACGGCGAGCAGCTCTAATATAAAAAATATAATCAAATATTACAAAAGCTCTCTCTAATATAATATGTTATCTTTAGCTGAAAAAATGTTTCGCAAACGATTCATTATCAACTCACTTTAAATTTTCACTTAAAACTCACTCCAAGCTCTTAACTTCAACTTCAAACCATTAAAGTTTAAAAGCTTCAAATGGCCTAACTTTATTAAACCAAAAGACACTTAATAAATATTAAACGGACTTAATATGACAAGACAAATGACATTTCTCGCTGTGCTTTGCGCAGGAGACTGGTTAGTGTGCAAATCATTCATATGCATTCGTTCAATGATGACCGAAGACCCCATTCACCCCTTATGGCAGTATTGTACAAGGTCCCTTGCTCCCTCAGCTCATGGGATCATCGAGTTCGTGGGATGTTTATAGTGTGACATCCCCTAATCACATTGTTGAGTGGTGAGAACTCGCGAATTGTTTAGCTGGTGTTTCTTTTCCTTATTTGTGAGTCGATTGGAAACGCTAGTTTCGCAAAGCAAACTTTGAGAGTTATTTTGGGGCAATTTATTTGTAGTTATAAACAAGTATTAAATAAAAGACAGATTAAGTTAACGAAAAAATTTAATGGAAAAAAAATCTGAATTAATCCGCACAAAATCAAAATCATTAAGGTAGAATAGGAATGTAATGTCTAGATTTTGTAAACATTAATAAAACAAAATGATTAAAGTTAACCGGTAGATAATGCCTTGTTGCATTAAGTCCACCTGGGAACCNTTTTGGGGCAATTTATTTGTAGTTATAAACAAGTATTAAATAAAAGACAGATTAAGTTAACGAAAAAAATTAATGGAATAAAAATCTGAATTAATCCGCACAAATGTAATGTCTAGATTTTGTAAACATTATTAAAACAAAATGATTAAAGTTAACCGGTAGATAATGCCTTGTTGCATTAAGTCCACCTGGGAACCATTAGTGTACTTAAAGCTTAAATAAATACATTATTTTCCCCATATCCCAAACCCTTGTTCTATAAACAGATAAAGCCAACCACCTAGAACAATTACAATTACCACAAATAGCCTCACATCCCCTAATCCCCTATTAAGTACAAAAACATGACAATAACGTGCCCACGCGCACGCCACCACATCGCTGTGTCGTCGGGTGAGCTCGGCTACACTCGGCCCGCGTCGCACAATAGACGCGTGCGCAACACAGATAATGATCTACTATACAATAGCTTGGGGCAGCTTTGTGGACTATTTTATAGTAATTACAGTGTATTTAGTTAATTTGGTGGTTGTTAAAAAAACTCTGTTCAGAATATTATTTTCTATTTGTACCTTCCCTTCCTTTGAAAGAAAAATGAATTCCACACATCACATATATGAGTTAATTCATTGGGTAATATATTCGTAATACAATGTCCAATCTCGCTTAAATTACCTCACAAAAGGGGTAATATAATGTAATTTTTGCTTGATTAAAAACGACTGCAAAATATTTTAGATTTTTTTTTTAATTTATCAAAAAAATCTCATTTCGAACACACAGTAGGCACCCGTCAGTGCAGCCCTGAGGCGCTAACACGATTACCGGAGACACTGTCATTAAAACATGCACATTTGCCGTAATTGCCGCGGCACGTGCCGGACGGGTGCCGGGCCGGCCCGGACCGCCGGACTAACGACGGAGGTTCCCGGACACCCGCTGAGCTCTTGTCGAACGTTTTGTTGCTTGTCTAGATATTGTTGCGGATTTGTTTTTGTAATTGATCACTTGATATGATTCAGTGGAGGACAATGTTTTTTTGTTATTTATTGGTTGGGCACATGGGCAAAAAATCATTTGGGAAAACAGCAACGGCAGACCTAAAATAAAGGAAGGTTTGTGATATTTTTTTCAAGATCCTTGAGTTTCAGGAGTAGGTTCTAATTAAATAATTTGAAGCCTAAGTTAATGTAACTCTCTGCATCATCCTGCCCTTAAGTATACCAATTTACTTGGGTTTGGTGCGTCACGTCTTCAGCCACAAATAGAACTACATCACAGAAGTAAAAATCTCTAATAAAATGAGAACCATTAATGAAAGTAAGATACATTCTGAAAAGATTGATCCAATCTTACTATCCAAATGAAATAATGTTACGTGTAACACAATCAAATCTGAAATAACGTTTATGTAACGAAATATCTTTAACTTGGCCATCAATAACAATTTAGCAAAGTAATAAAGTGGATGAAATCTGTCCATTTCAGCGGCGAACCGATATGAAGCAGAGCGCCGTATTACTTAACCTCTAACGACATTACTCTGCCCTCCGCCCTCCGTCCTCCGTCCTCCATTGACTCACGTAATGGAGACGTTCACATTGTCAGCTCACTTTGGCCCACCGGGGACCATTGTGGACTACTGTGTGCCACTGTGGGACTCAATGGAAGGTTTAGAAGAAGATATACGAGCAAGAAAGACAGTTTATGCGGTTATTATGTCTTTAAATTTAACTCCATGGGTTGGGCAGGTCTACCTCGGACCAATGGAACTATGGATGGATTGAAGGATGATGAGGATAGCAACGAATTGACTCAATGATGGCAAATAACACCTTCTCATGGAATGGGAGAACTAGACATGCTATGCCAGCCCCAAGTAAATTAGAAGGGCAAGAGAATCATGGTGATGGTTTAACTCTTTGGTTGACCTAAGCAATGAGGACTTGGATGCTCAACAGTTTTTACACTATTTAACAAATCTAGCTTATCCGCAGCAGGAAAAGAACATTAGCCTGCATTTACTGCAATCAGATATATATTATACAACTGCACTGAACTGCGGCTATACCCGAGGCCATTTTGATAATCTTGACGATACAAACGTAAGCCTTTAACGAAGCTTAAGTTATATAGTGCACTAAATTATAAAACATTAAGTGCTACAGAATCGTGATTATCAAGCTAACAGTTGTAGTTATGATGATTCCATAGACAGAATATACTTTACTGTCCAACAAAACAGTGACACAACAGTTTTGAAAAAAAAGGATGACTCATTGTAACGTTACGCTCATTGTAACGTTACGATCATTTCATCAATGACGTTGTCACGTTAAACTATCGTCCGTAAACCGACTTTACAGACAACCAATTTTAACTTATACGATGTACATNGTAATGTTTTCTTCATCCATCTTTTCTGTAACTTATACGATGTACATAATAAAGAGTAGTCTATTCTAGCGATATCTACCAGACCACCTTTGGATGCCTTTTTGTACCGATAAAATAGACATCCACCGTGCATACCACAATGACATGTGATTTCAAGAAGCATTTTGAAACTACCTCAGTGTCTCTATCACTTACTCTAACTAATAAACACAAGCTGACCAATCAAATCAAGCACCGTCCACCAACCACCACTACACCGGGTGTCATCGACCGCCCCGCCTGATTGCTGACCACTGACCCGCGCATCACTTAGCCATATTACCGATGAGTCGCCCAAACGCAATGTATTGTGCGACATGATCAATTGTCGTCACTTGATTGCGCCGTTTCTGATTTAATGATATTAGACGGGTAGTGGTTTTATTTGTAACCAGTCAATTGAATGAAGGATATTTAATAAGAACTGGTTATTTTAGTGTACCATAAAATATTCTATGTATCTATTCATGCTTACGTAGATTTATGAAATGATTATGGCTCATATGAAAATATTCTTTCAACTGAAAAAACAAAACTCGATAAACTTTTTTACAAAAAAATACAGCAAAAAATATTCAACAGATTTTGATGAAGTTTCTATGGGACCAATCGGAACGTATATACTTTCACATGAATTTTTCAAATCGGTTCATAAATGACGGAGATATGAGGTAACAATCACAAAAAAAAAGAATACAACCGAATTGAGAACCTCCTTTTTTTGAAGTCGATAAAAATATAAGAAACGGCAGATGTAACCGGTTTCAGGTTTAATGCCAAAGCAAAGTTGCCCTGAAAGATTTACCAATAAATAAAAAGTCACCCGGTCCACTCCTCGAGCTGTAATTGCTTCAAAAACACGTTTACCTAACAGCTAGGTCCTGTTTACCGTTGGCTGAATGTTAACCGATCAATAACTAGGTCAAGCGGGTCCAGGTACCAGCTCCCACTCGAGCTTGCCAGTAAATACTCAGCTCACAAAGGACACGAGTTGAGCGCGGCTCAATTATAAAGTTGAGCAGAGACGCGGAGCGCGGCTAGTCTCGTGTACTGCCGGCTAGGGTTCACTGATACTCGGGTATATCGAGCTATTTAGCTTTATTTGGTAAATAAGGAGTGGTTTGAAACTATTCGGAAGATGTACCTATGCTTTTGAAAGATCTAGCAGTATTACTTGAATGTTACCAATGTGATAAGTAGGTGCTACTGCTGCCTCCTGAAGATTGACAGATCCTTCCTAATATTATAAATGCAAAAGTGGCTTTGTTTGTTTCTTACGCTCTCACGTCTAAGTCGTAGAACCTAGATAGACCCTGAAAATAGTTATAGACATTTTTTTTTGCTTTTAGCTATTCTAGATGAAAGCGTGTGAAGCCACGGGCAAGAGCTAGTAATTATATAATTATTTAACGCAATGTATAACAGATACAATAAAATTAGGTTGTGTCGTTAGCCTGACATTCTTGAACAACACTCTCATGAGAGTACCAGTTTATTTCAAGTCAAACAATTAACTCAAAACACTTTTCTCTCAAGTTCTCAGTTCAATAAAATCCTATTAGCTAAGCTACGAAGTATAGTTGTTTGCGTCGGCGTCGTTCAGCGCCGCGTCTCAGCGGGACAAGTTTTAACAGGCGCGCTAAGTTCGTAGACTGTTTACTGCCTTCTTATTCAGACCCGTTCGGAGCCGTTCAAACCCGTTCAGTCGTTCACTGGCTCCTACAGTCCCAATACTACCTACTTATAGAGGAGTAGAACGATTGAAGAGCTGTAGATTAGCGGATTTTCTTGATAAGATGTGTCGTAATGATACGAATAGCACGGTGTGTATTGTGGTTGGATGTCAGTGTTAAATCGTCATTTTCATTGTCTTCCCTAATATAACTAAGTAACATAAACTTTAGAAGTAGTGACCGATCATTCGGAAAATTGACATTAGCTGATTTTCGATTCTAGTTTATTGCCGGAAGCGTGCAGAGCAAAATAGTTAAAGGATATTTTTTATCCCTGTCGTACTTTTCGACCCTACTAATTAGATTCGTTTCCCTCTATTTTCTAGTGGTAGATTGTCATATAACAAACCTTGAGATCATTATGATGCGTGAGGAGACAAAATTGCTTCAACCAATGTCCTACCTACTTTGTTCCCCAATATACGGTGTTCCATACGCACAACCCACATTATCATCTCAGGTTTAAAGACCCAAACACCATAAACAGAAGCGAGCATCGAGTGTATTTCTTTATTGAATCATTTATGTAAAGCAGCCGGTAAATGATGCGACACTAACTTGATAACAGTACCCCCGTCGCACCCCCACACGACACCCCCGGGGGTGCGGGGTGCGGAGACAAATGACGGGGCTGAGCCGAGCTGATGGTGCGGCCAAGATGTAGCGGACACGGTATTGTGATGTGGTTCGGAAATATAAGGGGTTACTACTGGTACTTTGTTTTGTGGGAGGAAGTCTTGAACTAAGAATATGTAAGATGAAAAATAAACATTAATGTAGGAAAAAAAGATAACTTGGTGTATCGTGAACCTGTACCGTGGGTGACTCATCTCTGAATACATTGCATTAACAAAGTGGCTAACTGACTCTGTCTGACTCTGTCTGCTCTTCCGCCACGCAACGGATTTAGATACGGTTTTCACTAATAGAAAGAGCGAGGAAGAATGAGGAAGATTTGCGAACATGTCACCGGAAAATTGCAAACGCCTTAAGATTGTAAAATATCGCGGGAAATTGTAAACTAATTGTTCTTAATAAGACACGGATATATTGGAAACTATTGAATTTGGATGCGATTTGTTATAAACAAAACGATATTTTAATAATATATC
>NDFZ01004098.1:0-26685 GCA_002192655.3 Mamestra configurata
GTGTTTTAGTGTGTGTGTATTTCGAAATATGGATTTTTATCTGAATTAAATGTTTATTATTATATTATTATTATTATTATTTTACTGAACTGTAAATGATGACGTTCAAAAGTGCCGTTTAATGGAGTAAGTGAAATAAACGTTTTGACTTTGACTGACTGCCAAGTTTCGCTGCCAAATTCAAGTTTTGAAGTTTTTAAAAGCTTAACAGACAGATGTGTTGCTGGGGAGTTTGTTGCGCCACTTCTTCTTCCCAGCTACAACACTAGGAAGTGGTGACGGGCGGGCGTTTTGGGGGACTGTCTTTATGTAGAACTTTGACGTTCAAAAAGTGCTGGCACTCAGCCTAATTTGAATAAATGACTTTTGATTTTATTTTTTGAATTTTGAATTTTTGCCGAAATTAATGTTATATTATTTTCTAGACTATTATTCCTTGGAAAAAAAGAATTGCCTTCAAAACAAACTAATTTAAAACATCCCGTTTTTTTTTACTAAACCATTCCCACTTCTAAACTTTGATGCGCTTTATGTTTATCAATTTAAATCGATTTGAAATGGCTAAAAATACGAGTCCAATATTTTTGGAAAATGTAACTGACGGACAAAATAGAATGATTGTTTTTCTATCTACTTAATAAAATTGTATCTATTACTTTCAAGTTTTTGGTATTTTCAAATTTACACGTTAATAGATGTAATGCTTCACCGAAGGATCAGCTTCAAATTCGACGAACAGTAATCAAAGCTGGGTGTGTAAAGTTTGAGGTAAATGGAAAATTAGATTATGGTCACTTTTGGGAACAGTGAAATTTCTTCATCTTTTCAAAAAAGCTTCATCATCCCGTCAGATATGAATAAATTCACTATCAGGACATGTAACACTATTGCGTAGAATTAATTTAATTTGCCCTGATTAACCTTTTAAAAATGTCCAAAACAGAGTTTTCAAAGTCGTCATGTTTGGGCCCAACCCTTCTTCCTCGGATTTGCCTATATATGTCATTTTGCATCAAGTTCAAGCCACATCCGATCAAATCAAAATGAATGGATCTGAAGATCACGTTAAAACTATTTAACGTGATCTTCAGACCCATTCATCCATCGGCACTAGCCGTTAAAAAGTTTTTTTTGGAAATCTGAAAGTGGGCCTTTCGCCACAGGACTCGTACTTATCTGAATGTGTACGTACTTTCTTTAGATATATTTTCGGTATTCTCTCAGCAAGCCGCACCTAATCAACTATCATTTTATCGTTGCTCAAAAACTGTATACGTCACAGTAGTTTTAATTTTATAAAGGTTTTAGGTTTCGAGAGACTATTAGTATGTGCTACAGGCCCCGCGCTTGCTTAATCCGGCAATGAGTAGTTTTCCTTCATCTTGAGAGTGGAGGGCCAACCGCCTCTAAAATACCCAAGCCGGTTTCGGGTCCCAGCCCGGGTCTGGAGGTTGGTCATTACGCCAGTCAATCGTCAATCAATTTGAATTTGTCAATTCAATAAGACAACCGTCTTTTGTCTTTTTGTAGTAATCGACAAAACACACTCAGGCATTTCTAGTGTACAGACCAGACAGAAAACAATTAAAAAATCATTCGTTCTTTGATATTCCATTATCTGCGACACATTTTATAAATACCAATTGACAGAACTTGGTTCCACAAATCCACGTTCTTAGATTAGCATTGATCAATGACACCATGGAAAATTCAGTAGATATCTATTGCAACCATTGAATGGGTCAACAGCTTGTATACCGCTTGTAAGCGTTCCCACTGCTGGGACAGTAGAAGAGAGAGTAGAGAGAGGGAATCGGTCGTAATCCACCCAGCGGAGCCCGTGAGCAAGGACAATGTCTTTGATTGTTTGTTCCTAGGGCATGCCGGTCTCCTCACCAATCGGAGCAGATTTTAGTTAAACCAAGTCCAAGCCAAGATATGCTTATTTGGGTATGACACGCGAAGTGTCAAATTATATTAAACAACTTTGAATTGTCTCGGCGCATACTTCGAACTTTCTCAAGCTTTACTTTTTCTCCCGAATAGAGAAGTTAAAAATAAATTATGTAAGTACTTATGTCGTTGCCAAAGTAATACGTACGGTGTGTCTGGTAGGTACACTGTTCAATACTGTACTCACAAGGAAAAAGTGACTTAACTGTATTATCGGGTACTAATACTATTGTAGATAAGCAACTTAATTAATATGAAGGCTCCCACAGACGCTATGAATTCGTAAAGTCCAGAGTAGAAAGCATTTAATTCGGAACCAGAAATTTTATGATTACAAGCTGTGATTTCCATTTGTCCAAGTATCTCTCTGCAGGTGTGTATTCTAATCGTAAGTATATAACAAGTTAAATTTCCCGATGTTCAATTGAATCGGATGATTATGCAATACATCGATGTCACAGGGCTGGTCTGATGATGGAGTCAGGCTGGGAAAGGACCGAGACGCCGCGCGCCGAAACCCTCGAGTAGTGCCTGACTTGTGTTCACAAGTAACTTCTCTAGCCTATTTCTGTTTTCAGTGTTATAGTCGTAGTACCTAATAGTCACATGATCCGGGGACGACAATTTCACTGATAGAAAGTTACATTGCTGCAACGTGGACTTGTATTTTTTAATACCTACCTATCTACTTTATTCTGGCATCGAGTATATAGATATTAACTCCATATCAGAATAAAGTAGATAGGCCTCGCCAAGGCGATGTGAGTGGTTCTTCGTCGTCGACATCTGTCTCATCGTGTAAGTTTGGATGAAGTGACCATGAAGAGAGCTGTATGTATACAAATAAGATGAAATGACCGCTTGTCTATTCCGTCAACATCTTACCCTGCAGAGCGAGAATAGACCGGCTGAACTTATTTTGAAACCCTGACATTTTTTAATTCGACATCTCAGCTCGAAATAGGACACGCTCATTATGCTTTCAGTCATCCATGGCGCTAGATGGTGTACCATCTATTGAAGGCAATCAGGCGAGCGTCGCGACTAGTGACGCGTGTGTGCGGCTACCTTTATTCCTGGAAGAGCGGTTCGTGAGCGGGTGGGGACGCGCGTGGCTCACTCCCGCCGCGCGAGTGCTCCGTGCCGCCGCTATGTCGTGTGTCGTGCTGGCCGCGGGCGCCGCTCGCGCCTCGTGCCCCGTGTCTCGTGCTCGTGCTGCTGGCATGCGCCGCTCGCCCATCGTGCTGCTCGTGCTGGCGCTGCTGCTGGGCGCCGGGGTGGCGTGCGCATCCAGAACCGCGGCCGCTGCGCAAGCAAACATAACCAACTGTTCTCTCCTGTCAGACAAGAGCGCCATCAGTGAGTGATCAGACTATAAGTTCGCTTCAAGTGAAACGGTTGCTTCAAGCTAGGCGCACATAAGACCCGTCGGTGTCGTGGTTGCTCGGCTGTAGAGTGTGGGGTCCTGGGGTCGATTTCTGGGTCGGGCAAAAAGTGTTATTGGGTTTTCCGTAAAGAATTTATCCGTAGCAGCTCGGAGTTTAGAAGTTGTGTTTTAGTGTTGTTCGTGAAGAGGGAATGCATCTGTGTTAGCGCAATATACATATTTCATTTACAAGTGCATTTCAAATGGTTTTGTTTTCTATCAAAATTGGTCCGGTACTGTGGAACACATGTAAATACAAGCACACATTCATATCTGTTGTGATATTTGGTTGGAATAGTATTAAATATATTATTAGTAAAATAAGAGTTAGAAAAAGATGCTGAATGACAAGAGTGTTTATTTCAAGTAACTAGGCAATACATTAAGAAACAATATATCTATAAAAACAAGTCCGCACAACAGAGGTTATACTTTTCTACAACAGCCGCCCTTAATCGAAGTTGTGCAAGACAAACACACTAACAGAAAACAAAAAATAATAAAACTAAGTTTCTAGACCTAAGCTAACTGTACATCGTTTGTGTACTATAGGCCCTAGTGGCTTTGTTAGCACATCAGCAGGCATATCACTAGTTTTCACATATTCTAACATTATAACGTTATCGGATACTTTTTCCCTAATAAAGTGAAAACGAGTATCAATATGCTTCGTCCTGCTGTGGTGTACGGGATTTCGAACCAGATTAATGGCACTCTGACTGTCAGAAGCTAAGTTAACTGATGAAAGTTTACCTGTTATCTCATAGATAAATCGACGCAAGTAACACGCTTCCTTCGTGGCAGACGCTAGTGCCATATACTCTGCTTCCGCCGAGGATAAGGCAACAGTAGGTTGCTTCTTGGACTCCCAAGATACAAGACCTCCACTCAACTTGAAGGCGTACCCAGTATATGATCTTCTATCTATCGTGCAATTTGCCCAGTCAGCGTCACAATAGCCTTTTAAGGGGTTTCCGCTTCTCCTATAAACCAATGAATAGTTTACAGTACCCTTTAGGTACTGCAGAACCCTTTTTGCAGCATTCCAGTGTTCCTTCGTATAACACGTATTATACTGACTTAAGTAGCTCGTGGCGTAGGCGATATCGGGCCTAGAGTTTACCGAAAGGTACATTAGACCTCCTATTAAATTCTGATAAGGATAAGACTCTCCAACTTGTCCATCGGTTCTCCTTTCCATATTCTTTTTAACTAAAGGAGTATCCACTATCTTGCAATCTTTCATGTTAAACTGATCCAGTAACGATAAAATATAATTTCTCTGATTTACTTTTATACTCTCGGAATCATATTCAATTTGTAAACCTAAATAACATTTTAATACTCCAAGATCTTTCAGAGAAAAATATTTCGACAAATCCTTTTTGACAATGTCAAATGTCAATTCAGATTTAAAGAAGACGATTATATCATCGACAAAAATACCTAATATAACGAGTTCTTCACCAAAAAGTTTCGTATATACGCAAGGCTCAGAAGGAGTTCCTGTAAAACCTATTTTTATAAGCGTTTCGTTTAACTTTTTGTTCCAAGCTCTTGGCGCCTGTTTAAGGCCGTACAAGGATTTACGCAACAAACACACCTTGTTTTCCTTGTCTTTTGCTTTGAAGCCGAGGGGTTGCTCCATAAAAACTTCTTCTTCTAAGTTTCCGTTAAGGAACGCGGTGTCAACGTCTAAGTGTTTCATTCTTAAGCCCATCTCTGCAGCTAATGCAAACAAGGTGCGGAGAGAAGAATGACGAATCACTGGCGCAAAAGTCTCGTCGTAGTCTACGCCTTTAACTTGCTTAAAACCTTTGACGACGAGTCTGGCTTTATATTTAGTGACATTACCATAAGCGTCCTTTTTAAGTTTATAAACCCATTTACATGGTATGACCTTTTTGTTTGGTCTATCTACTAGTTCCCATGTGTGGAGTTTTATCAGAGAGTTGTACTCATCAGCCATCGCATGGTGCCACTTATCAGCATCGTCAGCATGAGTAGCTTCATAATAAGTCGTAGGTTCATTTGCATCATCCGTCGACAAATTATAAGAAAGAAAATCTGGTGGTTTTCTGTTTCTCGTGGGATACCTCCTCTCCTCTTCCAAACTAGGTGGCTCTTCATCGACACTAGGAAGTCTCAGCTCAAAGAATGGTTCTGGTTCTCTCATATTTGCTGATTCTTCTGTACTTTCTACATTTAACTGTGTAGTTGGCTCATCTATAGGATCGGCACTCTCAACACAATCGAAAAATTGACAATCGTTATGTTCAGGTTCCTTATTTTCAAATAACAATATGGAATCTGACTGTACCACAGGCTCAGACTGCCTCTGCTCTTTCAACCCTGTAAAGCAATTTTCAAAAAAGGTTGCATCTCTGGACGTAAACACTTTTCGTAGGTTAGCAGGATTCCTAAATATATAAGTATTTGGATTTTCTGAATAACCGACAAAAATCGCTTCCTTTGCCTTTACGTCTAACTTTTTCCTTTGACATGAAGGTATATGTACAAGTGCTCTGCATCCAAACACTTTCAAATGACTGAGGTCATTTCTACAACCACACCACCTGTCCTCGGGAATTTGACCACCTAAGGCTCTGTGAGGAGACCTATTTTTCAGGTATACGGCAACTTGGAAAGCATCTTCCCAGAATGCTTTAGGTAGTGAGCTTTCTGCTAACAACGTCCTCGCCTTCTCTGTAATTGAGCGGTGGGTACGTTCAGCTACTCCCACTTGTTGAGAGCTGTACGGCGCCGTCGTTTGATGTTGGATACCTTTAGAGGCAAGATAATCATCGAATTCCCTATTAACGAACTCTTTACCGCCGTCAGTTCTAACTGCTTTAATTTTCTTATCTAATTGATTTTCAACAAAGGTTTGGAAAATATTAAATTTATTTTTAACCTCTGTCTTGGAAGAAATAAAGTAAGCAAATACCTTCCTTGTATAATCATCAACAATAGTTAACATAAACCTATTCCCCTGAAAAGAGGTTGTAGACACAGGTCCCAATAAATCCATATGTATCAGTTCTAAAGGAGAAGTAGCTCTGTTATATGCTACCTTCTTAAAAGGTTTCCTTGCCTGTTTTCCTTCCACACAAGCGATGCAACTGCTTTTATCTACTACACTAAACTTTACACCTACCTCGTGATTCTTCAGTTGGGTCATGCCTATACGACACAAGTGTCCTAACCTCTTGTGCCAGAGTTTGTAACTAATATTCTGACAGTCAGAGTGCACATCCTGCGTCAAATGATTACTTGCCACATCTTCGGGAACATTAACAGTACCATCTACAACGTACAGTCCACCACAGGGCGAGGCATGAAGTACCGAATCACCTGTAAAATGAAAATGATTAGATTTATAAAAGTTACATCCATTTTTATCAAAAATACAAACAAAACCCTTATCAACAGCTTTCTGCACAGACAATAAGTTAGCTTTTAAGTCGGGGACAAAAGCAACATCGCTGATCTTGTTGATTACGTTCTCGGGTGTATTTATTGAAATGTCTCCTATGCCGCAGCATTTAATCTGCTCTCCGTTTGCGACAGTAACACTACCTTTATTCTGTATCGTAATGTTCTGAAGCCAATCTCGTCTAAAACTCATGTGTTTAGTACAACCAGAATCTACGTAAAATACCTCCTTGCTTGAGCAGCCAAAAGTATTGAGAGCTGTAAACGTTATGTTCTTAGCTTTCTCCGTTTTGCCTTTCTCCTTGTTTCTCAGCGGACAGTCAGGTCTCTTATGACCAGGTACTTGACACTCGTAGCAGACTATTCCCTTCTTCTTGGATTTAGGCTTCTTCTTCGCATGAAAGGCGGAATCTATAGATATAGCAGCATCTTTAGACATCTCATTCAGCAGTTTTGTCTTTACTAAGTCAGTAGTCACGTCTATATTACAACTTTCTAGAGCCATAATGAGAGGTTCATATTTTGAAGTGAGCCCTCCCAAAAGTATAGCAGCAATAGACCTATCCTCTATGACAACATCAATATCCGCAAGATCCTGTGCGGTTGATAAAACTGCATAAATGTACAGTTCAATATTTCCGAAATCTGACAGACTCAACCTGTACAGTTTTCGCTCTAAAGCTAGTCTTCTTCCCATTCCCTTATCTTCAAACGCCTGTTGCAAGTATTTCCATGCTTCGGCTGCAGTTTTCGCACATCTAACGTGAGTAATAGCTGCACCGTCAACTGTTAAGCAAATTTTTGCAAGAGCTTTTTCGTCGTTGCGTACCTTGATCGAAGCAGGGGTCGTGTCACCATCCGGATAACCACTAATTGTTACCCACAAGTCTTCGTGTAAAAGGTAATTTCTCATCTTAAACTTCCAAGTAGGATATCCATCTTTATTTCGAAGACAAAATGATGGAATCGAAGATGAATTCGACGTAGAGGGATTAGACTTATTAACACTCGAAGCATCTCCAGTTTCACGTGACATTTCGACTAGTAAAATTTTTAGTCACACAAGAAACTCAACTAATTTTATTACAAATTATATTTTAAACTCTTCCACAGCTTCGTGCTGATAACGTGTTGTGATATTTGGTTGGAATAGTATTAAATATATTATTAGTAAAATAAGAGTTAGAAAAAGATGCTGAATGACAAGAGTGTTTATTTCAAGTAACTAGGCAATACATTAAGAAACAATATATCTATAAAAACAAGTCCGCACAACAGAGGTTATACTTTTCTACAACAATATCTACATAGACTGCTAAAATCATAACCTTCCTTTTAGATTTGCCGTAGTAGGGTAAAAATAATTAGAAAACTTTCAACAACCTTTTTTGTTCGGGGGTAAAAAATGCCAGTTTGTGGCCTTTTACGGGCACAGGTTTTCAGAAGATCTGAGTCCGTGCGCCATTGGACGGCAGGCGAAGCAGACTGCGAGCAGATCAAATGTAACGATTCCTATGACATTTAACATATTCGCAGGCGTGATTAACTTGTATAACCAAGACAAAGTACAGCTTTCTTACCAAGAGATAGTTAATCTTGCGTACGTTAATTTGCGAAACTATGAGGGTTCCTTGTGGTTTTACGAAACCATAAAAACAGAAGAAAACGTCAATTCGATGAGAAGGTATGCACATGTGATCTCGGACATTACAAGTTTTGATACAATAACAAGCTATAATATTCAACTAATTGGTTCGATACTACGTTTTCCTCAAAGATAAGGTCAGTCATTAAACTATTATCAATACGCACCGGAAATAGCAGCTAAATACAAAAAAAAAATGCGTAATAATCGCAAAGGAATCAGCAGCCCCGTACACTCATGTTGCCATAACGCGACAACGATGGAGGGGATCGGTTGATCCCCCGTGAAAGTTGTTCATACTCGTAGTGAAGAGTACAATGACACATAGTAATCCTACTAGGATATGTTTGTATTTAGGTACGTTCCACGGCGCGATGGTGGCGCCTTAAGGTGATATGTGAATAAAAAGGTCCTTAAGCTAAAATAGGGATTTCATATTTTGGTTTATGCTTTTTTGGTCTATTTTAATTATAATAATTAAATAAGAAATTTTCTAGATATAACTAAATTTTAAAGCTCGATTTATCTAAGCTAAGGTGTTACGCTTTAAATTTTATTAATAAATATTACTTTATTTTATAACATCTAAAATAACCTTACCCAGGTTAAAACAAAAATGATTTTGATTTTATAATACTTGTTTACGCTTTTTCTTTTAGTAACTTGTCGCACCCCTAAAAGGCGTTGACTACGGCCGCCATCACCATGACTGCAATATACAGAAGTTACCTCCATTAAAACGATAGGTATCTAATATGGATCGCCAAGTATAGGTTGACGCTGTTTACATGGATTTTCAGAAGGCCTTTGACGAGGTGGATCACACCCTGCTTATGGAAAAAATGGCCTTTAATGGCAATTTACTCAGATGGTTTGCTTCAAATATCTTCAATAGGACTCAAAAGATTGTCATTAATGGGCATGAACGACTCTATAGTTGTTAAATCCGGGGTTCCTCAGGGATTAGTATTGGGTCCTTTTTATTTGTATTGTTTATTAATGACCTTAAACATTGTTTTATCAATTCAAATTTCTTGATGTATGCAGACGATATGAAAATTTATATCACAAGTAAAAATATTCGCGAATGCCATTATTTACTACAGGATCTTGATAGATTTTATGAATACTGCCTCAAAAATATTTTTTTTTCTTAGCCTTCACAAATGTTACACAATCTTTTTTACTAAAAATAAAAATCAGATCAATTACAATTATTCAAGAAATACTATAAGTCTTATTGAAGTTCAATCTGTCCGTGACTTGGGTGTTACGCTTGATTCTAGTCTGCATTTTGATGTCCATACATCTGTCATCGAGTATGGACTATCTCTGATTTTCATACTCGTGATGAGATTTTCAAGTAACTTTGTGCGACATTCTTAATCTACACTATCTACACTAATATTATAAAGAGGAAAAATTTGTATTTTTGTGTGTGTGTATGTTTGTAATGAATAAACTCAAAAACTACTATGCCGATTTCAAAAATTCTTTCACCTTTGGAAAGCTTCATTATCAGCGAGTAACATAGGCTATATCCCCGTACTCCCACGGGAACGGAAACTACGCGGGTGAAACCGCGTGACGTCCGCTTGTATTATATAAAACCCTGATTCGGTCGCAATTGGAATACGCCGTCCAATGGGATCCCCTATATGATAAGTACAAAGAAAGGCTAGAAATTGTGCAGAAAAAGTATTAACGTACTATGAATTATAAATTTTATCGTCCAATAGTCCTATGAGCAATTACTGAAACTGTTTAATGTTCTTAGTTTGGAATCTAGACGATGTCTTCTGGGTGTAATGATGCTGCATGGTATATACAATAATAGGTTTGACTGCATTCCTTTATCAAATAGTCTACATTATATATATAGTACTTTGATCTGTCATGCTTCGTGGGGTACGTGTGCCTCGACTATTCCACACAAATTCGTGCAAATGTAACGCTGGGGTGCGCGTGCCTCTTCGTAGCCTCGTTGATGCGTACAACGCTCACTTTATGGAGCTTGACATATTTGTTCTTGCTAGTCTTATACGATGTACACTACTTGTCTGTTTTCTTTTACCTTTTTTTTGTGAATTCATGGACATTGTTGTGGGTAACATGTGTTGTAACATAAATATGGAATAGGTTGTGTTTATTGTATTTCTAAGTATTGTGCTAATTTAAGAATCACAAGATAAGCTTGGCATTGGATATGTGACGTGAAAATTAGAATCAGCTGTTTACGTAGGTGTGTCCTTCAAGATCCTTCAAGGCAACTAAGGCCTATAAAACAAAATACATATATAGGTATAAAAATAATAACTAAAAACTAATACATATTTGATAAATAAAACATAAAACTACTGCATACGAAGTGACGACGTCGTATTACTCTGCTTTGCCCCATTTGTTTTTTTCTGCTTGTCGTTTCTTTTGCGACACAGCAAGTCTCGTCTTGGCGACAATAGCAGAATAGCTACGTTTGGGGGTCGATATACCTATTACACGCGTCGCTTTCCCGGCAGGTATGACGCGAGAATTAAAGGAGAATGGACAATTCTACCCCTCCCCAACAGCGATAACATTTATGCCATTAGATAGGTCTCTTCAAGGGGTGTGTTATTTTTGGTATAATAACAGATAGTGTGATATCATATTAAAAACACATAACCTAATTTCATGTGATCTAATGTTATATTTCATATAACCTTCATTTTCTCTAATAACATTTAGTATAACGTTTATTTCATATAGTTTTCGATTTGTATCGTCTCCGGCGCTGCGGGAAGTGCGACCCCTTTGCCCTTACGTAACAAGGGATAGGCGGATGTTCACGTCCGCAGCTTTGGCTTGCTGGTCGCCTTCGGCGACCAACCTCAGCCGCTACGGCTCGCACGGGTGCCTACGCTTTGTTAAAGCGGGCGGGGGTTGTTCTCCCTTCGCGCTTCCAGTTTTCATATACACTCTAGGGGTAGCAGCCAAACGACTAAGTGAAGTCGGGGTGCCCCGATTCGATTTTGGAACAGATACTTATATATTTTGAATATTATAGTAACTGAATATTATACTAATTAATATTATTATTTCAAATGTGCTTTATATAAAAAGTTCATTATACCATATAAAATTAGGTAAAATGAAATTATACCAAAAATTCATTATATCATTTGATTGTTATATTTAACAAAAGAATATTAAATGAAATTAGGTCATATGATTATTAGATCTTTTGTTTTTATATCAAACGTTACACACCCTCTTCAAGGGGAACATTTGTTATAACGACAACTCATCTGGATTGTGAAAACGTAAGATGAGTCATAACATCTCTTATTTAATTCTGGTATTTCATAAAAAAAAATATTTTCATGAAATGTGCCTTCTCTTCAATTCTCAATCATCATTTCAAAACCTGTTAACATACACTTAAGCGTTGATCGCTTTGGGTTCAATGTTTAAAGTATTGAGTCGGTGGAACAGAACGCTTTGCAGCCTTCACATAATTATATGGCATTGGATAAATATTCGATTTCTCTATATTGTGGATGCAAAACCAAGGATGTCGTAGAGTTCTAAATGTGACACATTAAAATATCAATTTTTAACTTTAAATTTTTCTTATGTGTACGTAACTGGATACAACTACTGCCGCGAATACCCCGCCTATAACATTATTACGAGTCTCAATTGGAAAAGCAGAGGCCAGCTCTGGTTTTGTAACCTCTATTGTGCGGCCTGCTGTACAAACCTGAAATATTGAAACTGTGGTGTTTGGTCCTTGTCGGTAGGACTGAAGGAGGGCGGGTGGCGTATCGTGTCGAAAGGGGGCCACGCAATGAACGTGACGCTGGTGTGGGGCAGTGAGCCGGCGCGCGCTGCTGCTGCGCTGCTGGGCGTGCTGCTGCGCCACGTGCGCCTGTACCACGGCGTGCGCCTGGAGCGCGTGCGCCGCCCGCTCGACACCGCCGCGCTCGCCGCCGAGGTGCCCTTCGACATGACCCACGAGTACAACGAGTACGTATAGACTTTACAATTAATGTATAATGTAAATAAGTAATGAATTTACAAGGTCAGGTAGGTTATGTCCAAATTTATAATATAAAAAAAAATTGTTTAAAAACTAAAAAAACACGCTTTTATGGAAAAATCCAACTAAAAAACAGAAAATAAAATTTAATCAATTTGATTAAGAATATTGTAAAAAGAAATGAATGTACATTATTGTTAAAAAGCGTTGGGTGCATTTAAAGTGCTCAAAGTCAAGTCAAAATCAAAGTCAATTCATTTATTTTAACTAGACCATTAAAAGGCACTTTTGAACGTCAAATTTACAGTTTAAAATTAAAATATAAGTGACTCTAGTTGTCCATTCGCAAAAAGTAGATTCTTATGGAGAAGAACGGACTAGAAACTCCATAGTTACTCTTTTCAAATATAAGTTTTACAATATTTTGTATACATAGGTACATTGATCAATTGATTATATTATGTGAGCACAATGCATCCAACATTACACTAATATACAGCACACACTTATATACTATAGGTACAACAAAGCAATACCAGCAGAGATAAAATTAAGTTTGCTAGTAAGGGACATGGTACTCACATATTTACAATATAATTAAAAACAATGGATCAGTGTGTGAGTTAAATTACATATTAAAAACCTGNGTTTTACAATATTTTGTATACATAGGTACATTGATCAATTGATTATATTATGTGAGCACAATGCATCCAACATTAAACTAATACACAGCACACACTTATATACTAATTGGTACAACAAAGCAATACCAGCCGAGATAAAATTAAGTTTGCTAGTAAGGGACATGGTACTCACATATTTATAATATAATTAACAACAATGGATCAGTGTCATCATCTTCCTGCCCTTGTCCCATGTTACTTGGGGTCGGCGCAACACGTTTTTTTCTTCCATTCTGTCCTGTCAACCGTCACGCTATCACTAACTCCCTTTTCTTTCATATCACTCCTAATACAATCCATCCATCTTTTCTTTGGCCTCCCTCTCCCTGTCCATCCATCCACATTTATATTCATAACTCTTTTAGTTACGTGCATTTCATCCCTCCTCTTCACATGACCATACCAAGATAAGCGGTTCCCTTTCAATCTTTCCGTTATTGGCGCCACTTTTTAAGCTACCTCTAATGAACTCATTCCTCACTTTATCCATTCTCGATACTCCACACATCCATCTCAACATTCTCATCTCCGCTACATGCAATCTTTTCTAATCCGTCTTTTTCACAGCCCAACATTCTGATCCATACAGTACGACCCTTTGCGATCCCAATACAAATACTTGTTACACACCGGTAATTATAAAACTGCTCTGCTAAAGAAGAATATTATAGCAATGGGACCGGTTATATATAATAGAATACCCCATAGTTTTAAGGAATATTCTCATCACATCTTTAAAGCTAAGTTAAGTGCACTACTTGTAGAAAAATGTTATTACTCTGTAAAAGACTTTTTAAATGATTTGACTCTATGAAAATGACTACTTTATACTACCATTGTGACTTTATTAGCTTAGTGACTTTTGACATTTATTTTTTATCTCATTATTAATTATTATGGTATTTCTATTGTTGACATTATTGTAGTATTTTTATTTGTATTTAATCCAATGGATTGCACGCCGTAAGGCAAAATGTAGCTGATCTCATACCCAAACTATGTTTTAAATCTTATACTGTACCTACATTAGCAATAAAAAGTCTGATTCTGATTCTGATTCTGATTCTGACAGGTCTTATCACGGACTTATAGATTTTCCCGAGGGGCATCCGTGGGTCGCAAGTTGTTCCAGTGACCTGTCGCCATTTCATCCATCCTGCGTTGATCCGGTGCGTTACGTCTCGGTCTATATCGCCGTCCCCCTGGACAAGCGACCCGAGGTACCGAAAGTCGGAGCAGATCGGTATAGGCGTTCCGATGAGAGCTACAGGTATAGGACTGGAGAGACCGCCGAAATCGCAGAACAGGTATTCTGTTTTTGTTCTGCTCAATTTCAGGCCAACACTCTCCAGTCTTTGCCACCACGTCTCCAATCTGCTCTGGATCTTTAGGCCGCTTTCAGCAACTAGCACAATGTCGTCAGCAAACAGCATGCACCAGGGAGCCTCTTCCTGAATGTCCGACGTCAGAGCGTCCATTATCATCAGGAAGAGGTAAGGGCTAAGGGCCGACCCTTGGTGCAAACCGACTGCCACACTGAAGCTGTCAGTGGTGCCCACTACAGACCGAACTTGGGTACTGCATCGACTGTACATCGCTCGGATCAACTGCACATACTTCCCAGGCACACCTTTCTCCTTAAGGGCCCACCACAAAACCTCACGAGGCACCCGGTCATATGCCTTTTCGAGGTCAACGAATACCATGTGCAAGTTTTTATGCACAGCTCTGTATTTTTCGCACAGCTGACGGATAGCGAAAATGGCATCCGTTGTTCCCCGACCAGGCATAAAACCGAACTGGTTCTGTGAGATTTCACTCTCTTCTCTCAGCCGCCTTTCAATAACTTTTTCCCATGCTTTCATACTATGTGACATTAGCTTTATTCCTCTATAGTTGTTGCACTCCAGCACATCGCCTTTGTTTTTAAAGATGGGCACCAACGAACTGTTGCACCATTCATCAGGTATGGCTTCTTCCAGCAACAACTTATTGAAGAATAAAGCTAACCACATCCACCCATCTAACCGTAATGACTTCCACACTTCAATTGGTATTCCGTCTGGACCAATTGCCTTACCATTCTTCATTCCATTCACTGCTACTCTCACTTCATCCACACTGACCACCCTCACTAACCCTTCATTCACTGGTTTACTCTCTAAAACACCACTCCAGATATTTTCCTCATTCATCAGTCTTTCAAAATATCCCTTCCATCTATCCTTAATCTTTTCATCCTCCGATAAAAGCATTCCAGCTTCATCCCTTACACATCTTATCCGACTAACATCCTTCGCCTTCCTCTCTCTGGCTCTAGCAAGCCGGTACAGGTCTTTTTGGCCAGCTGGACTGTCCAGTGTGTCAAATAATTTGTCCTGAGCTTTTGCTCTCGCTATTGCCACGGCTTTCTTAGCTTTTTTCTTTAAAACATCATACTCTCTCTTTTTTTCAGCTTTCCAACTAACGCTTTCCAGCTCTACACTCTGCCATTCCTTGAATTTCTTCTTTTTTTCCTTCAACACTTTCTGTATTTCTGTCGACCACCACCATGTATCCCTCTCTATTGTGCCCCTTCCTTTTGTCTCTCCTAAAATATCCTTCGCTGCTTGTCTAACACACCCAGCTATCTCATTCCAGCTTTGATTCACACTTCGATCATTCATGTCTCCCATTTCTATCATTTTGTCTACTACTCGGTCTCTAAATTCCTTCGCACAATCATTCTTCTCTAGCATATGCCATTTTATTTTAGGAGGAGGACGCTCTTTGCTTTTTGTACACTGTGTTTTAATCGCTAATACCATAACCAGGAGTCTGTGCTGTGAGACCAAGTCTTCTCCTGGCAGCACTTTGCAGTCTTTGACGTGCTCTATGTGGTTGCGCCTAACTAGAAAATAGTCAATCTGGGTCATGTGGTTACCACTTTTGTATGTGACTAGGTGTTGATCTCGTTTCTGGAACCAAGTGTTGGCTACTGCTAGGTCGAATGCAGTTGCGGATTGCAGCAGCGTCTCTCCCTCGTTATTGGAATTTCCAAAACCCCAACCCCCATGTACTCTTTCGTAACAATTTCTCATTTTTCCTAAATGTCCATTAAAATCACCTCCAACTATCAATTCCTCATGCACGGGGATGGTCATAATAGCTGTATCAAAATCCTCCCACAACTTCTCTTTCACCCTTTCATCACATCCTACTTGCGGGGCATACACACTAACTATATTCAGCATCACATTGTCCATCATAACTTTCACACATATCAATCTATCATTAATCCTTTTTACTTCCATCACGCTTTCTTTCAATTTACTATCTAACACTATTCCCACGCCATTTCTTTTACCGTCACTTCCACAATAGAAAAACTTGTATCATTCACCAATTTCCCTCGCTTTTGTTCCCTTCCACTTAGTTTCCTGTCAACACGCTATATTTATTCTCCTTCTTTTTAATACGTCTGCTAACTCTCTGGCCCTTCCAGTCATAGTCCCAACATCCCAACTTGCATACCTCAATCTCACTTCTCGAGCTAGCTTCTTACGTTGCCCCCGCCCGGGGTGGTGCAACAACCCTTGTCCATTTCCCACAGGGGCCAGGTGCTGCCCCTGCGCGTCGCCTGTGGGGTACGCCCTAACCCTATCGCACATTCTATTGCGACCTAACATGTTGCTAAAGATTTGGTAATCTGTAATTTTAATGATAATTTTATTATCCTAATGAATAATATTTTCCACTTTGATTAGGTTAAGAGTTTGGACTCTATGTCGTTATTAATGCTAGTAGGGTGGCCACTTTTCTTCCTAGCGTTTTTTGTGGTATTTCTAAATTTGGGTAAAGTTTACTGACGTAATTTAGTACAAATTAGGGTCCCATGTGATGTTATATCTAGGGGCATTTGGCCTTAGTTTAGATACACCTTTAAGAAATCGTTTAATCATTTCGTGTGAACCGAAATGTGGTCTTAATAAAAGGAATAGCGATAAGATAAAGAAATTAATAATATTATGTTGGAGTAGCAGAAAGAGGGTTAATATTATTGTATAATGTGTCTGTGATCCCACCACTTTTTAAAACAAGTATTATATTGTGTAAGAGTGTTATTAGTGATTGATGCTATCATGACTTCTATTGAGGTTACTGATACTCCTGGGTCACTCCGGGTAAGGGGCGACCATAATGCCCCTAGCCTTTTCGTTTTCTATCTTTTTGATGGGTTTTAGTAACAATGAAAATGGGGGAAAAGTATAGAAAAAATATCTGTTGCACGGTATTGTAAAGGCGTCTATCGAAACGGCGTCCGGATCTCTTTTCCATGACACGTATTTCTTACACTTTCTGTTTGATCTTGTTGCAAAGAGGTCTGACTCTGGTTGGCCTAGTCCTGATACTAAATGTTTAAATGCATAGTCTCGTGCTCAAATTCTATGTTGGAATGGTCTCTTCTCGATTCTTTATCAGCTACAAAGCTGTCTTTTGATTGTATATAACATGCAAATAAATAGATATTTCTAGCTTCGCACCACTGCCATATTTTTCGAGTTATTTCATTAAGATGTGGGTATTGAACTCCACCCATGCAATGGATGTATGAAATGGTAGTTGTGTTGTTAATTCTGAGAAGGATTTGACAATTATTGCAGCCTGTATGTAGCATACGCTTTCAGACTCATGAAAGCTGCAAGCAATTCTAAGTAATTTGTATGATTTGCACATTCGGTTTGAGACCAGGGTCCACCCATGGAGTGTGGGGCATGCCACAATTGCGGTGGTAAGGCCCCTCTTTGGGGAGTGGCTGATGAGGCGCCGCGGCGTCCTCACCTTCCGCCTGACGCAAGTACTTACCGGACACGGCTGTTTCGAGAGGCACCTGTTTCGGATTAGCGGGAGGACACGCCCGGGTGTCAGCACTGTGAGGATCGCCCGGAGGACACGGTGGAGCATACGGTGGAGGTCTGCCCTGCTTGGGCTGAGCCGTGTCATCATCGAGGCGATCGGCGGCGCTGGTTGAATTTATAGTCCGGAGCGAGGAGGCTTGGGAAGAGACTTCTTTCTGCGAAGCAGTGATGCTAGCGAAGGAGGAGGCGGGCCGCCGCGCGAGGGAAAGGCAAGGCCTTCGCCCCAACCGCCGCTACAGGAGAAGATGCCCCGGGCGTCGGGAGTCGCAGGGCGATCCCCGGTCACCGTAGGCGCGGGCCTGCGGATGGCGAGCGTTGGGTGGCTCGCTGTCCGATCACCACCAGGCCCGGGTCGATGGCGCATTGTGTTTCACGCGCGCCTCAAAGAGATGTCAGCATAGAAGACCGGGCCCGTTAGGGTCAGAGCCTGCCAGGGTTGCGGAATTTGTTCGAAAGAGTCACCGCGGCCCTGGAACGCAAAGGGCTTTTTAGAAGGAACACGGACGGGTTTTAGTCAGTAAGAGTCTGACACGCCCTTCCGCTCCAACCAGGGTAGAAGAAATCATTTGATGATTTCCTATACGTAAAAAAAAAAAAAAAAGTTGGTACTTGAAATTCATATATTTTTTGCTGCCATATAAATCTCAGAAGGTGCCTTGAGTTTTTATGAATGTTTATGGAAAAAATAATTAAAAAAGCCTTTTATTTCATGCCATATATCCTCAATCTAACATTTTTGCAGGGGTGTGTTTACATTTATACTTACATGGTCAAAATTGAGTTGTTAATTAAAATTTTTAGTTTGTTTCAATTTCATACATGTAATTAGTTTATAGTTTTCATTTTAACATCTTTTCATTTCAATTTTGATTTATTGATTGCAGTACAAATATATGCAATATTTAAATTAAATTCTAATTTCTATTATTGATTGCAATAAATAATATATACATATATTGTATAAATTATTTTTTTATATTAAATATTCATTAATAGATTCAAATTAAAATATGGTTTTAAAATATGTACATGCATGAACCCCTCAAGTAGTGAGGGTGAAGGCCTCCTCCTGAGAACCCCAGCGGTCGCGGTTTTTGGCTTCTGTCAGCCAGTATTTCCCTGCAACTCGTGTGATGTCGTCTGTCCATCTAATTACAGGTCTTCCTTTTTTCAGAGTGCCTGTCGGACCTGGCCATGACGTCAAGCGAATTGTCCATCGCTCGTCGCTCATTCTCGCTACGTGTCCTGCCCATCTCCATTTTAACTTTAAAGTGTAGATGAGAGCATCTATCACTCCTGTTTTTTGCCTGATAGTAGTGTGACGAATTTTTTGACATTTCCTGATTTTTGCGACTTTTCTCTCCATGCTTCGCTGGCAGGACGTGATTTTATTGTTGACTCTTCGCGTGAACTTCCACGTTTGACAGGCGTAGGTTAATGAAGGCAAAAGACATGACTCCATGACTGCTTTTGATTTTCATTGGCATCTGACTTTTGAAGATTTCCTTTAGGCGCCAAAACTTTTGAAGATTTCCTTTAGGCGCCAAAACTTTTGAAGATTTCCTTTAGGCGCCAAAACTTTTGAAGATTTCCTTTAGGCGCCAAAACTTTTGAAGATTTCCTTTAGGCGCCAAAACTTTTGAAGATTTCCTTTAGGCGCCAAAACTTTTGAAGATTTCCTTTAGGCGCCAAAACTTTTGAAGATTTCCTTTAGGCGCCAAAACTTTTGAAGATTTCCTTTAGGCGCCAAAACTTTTGAAGATTTCCTTTAGGCGCCAAAACTTTTGAAGATTTCCTTTAGGCGCCAAAACTTTTGAAGATTTCCTTTAGGCGCCAAAACTTTTGAAGATTTCCTTTAGGCGCCAAAACTTTTGAAGATTTCCTTTAGGCGCCAAAACTTTTGAAGATTTCCTTTAGGCGCCAAAACTTTTGAAGATTTCCTTTAGGCGCCAAAACTTTTTCCTTATCGTTATTATTCTACTATCTACTTCGGCATCGTTGTTTAGTTTTTAGAAGAAATTTATTTGCCTAGGTAGATATAGCTCGGAACGTACTCTACTGGTGGGTTGCCCAGACATATAGAGGTTTTTTGGGGCATTTGTCATGAGTTTTGTTTTGCTCAGGTTTATTTCGAGACCTACCTCTCTGCATGCTTGTTGTAACGCTTGTAAATTGCCTCTAGCTCTGTGCTATTTTTTGAAAGAAGGACAATGTCGTCGGCGAACCTTAGGTGACTAATAAGTTTCCCTTCTATGCATATACCTGTTCTATGCCAATTTAGTTTTCCGATAAATGTTTCTAGTACTGCTATGAAGATTCGAAGCGATAGGGGTCGCCTTGCCGTACTTCTCTTTTGATGGGGATAGGTGGTCCAGCGGTCTCTAGCTTCACTATATTAGTGTTGTTCTCAATAATCAAATTATCTCAATAATAATTCAAGTGTACGCCCCAACTGAAAAAAAACATCAAAGGAAGAAAATTCTACGATACCCTACTAGAAGCGCAAACTCAGGCTGGGGAGAACGTACCTAGTCATTGGAGATTTTAATGACAAAGCTAAAACAAAATGCATAGCTAAAACAAAGGAAGATACAACTATGGGGAAATTTGGTTACGGAAAAAGGAATGAACGTGGAGAAAAGCTCATAGAATTTGCTTTCAAACACAAACTTTCGGTTATGAATACATATTTCAAAATGGGATACAATCGTAAAAGGACAAAAAAAGTATATACTAATAGTTTAAAAAATAACATAATAGAACCAGAAACTTCAGACGACGAGGATGTTCAGACCTTATATAATACAATCGAACACCTACTTAAAAAGAGTATGTATGAGTATGTTGAAAAGTTACAAAAATTAACAAAAAAATACAGAATAACAAATTATTTACCAATAGTAACAACAAATAATTAACTGCTGGAAATAATAAACAATAATAATTATCTAATAATAAAAATAATAATATTCAAATAATAATATGCCAATCATAAAACTTTTAAACACTAAAACAATCTTTGCATTTTTTTAGGATTAGACGCACGTCGGAGTGGAATATGTCCACATCCGGATGCTGAGCAGTCAGCGTATTGGTATACCTAATGAGGCTTTAAAAGAAGGAATTGCTCTGCTAACGCGTCCTCTATCACACATGTTCAGCAAAATTATAAACACGGGACAAATACCTGAACAATGGAAGAAATCCGATATCATTCTGCTGTACAAAAAAGGTGACCCTCAAGATATAGGCAACTATCGTCCAATTAACCTTCTCCCTAGTTTCGTTATTATAGTACTGCACAGTTGTATAATGAATGTCAAGTCCTGACTGTGCGACAGCTCTTTTTGCTGAACAGTACTTTGCGCGTTTACGCAACGTAGAGATCGAGATGTTTAAAGTATGTTTATACTCTCTTACAATTTGATCTCGATCTCTTGACTAAACGTAGGACCACGAACGTGTGTCCCATAGAGAAACACAGAATTAACTTGCAAAACGCCATTTTAAAATGCTAGGTAGTCGTATTTACAACTATGTCAACAAACAATGTAATATTTACAAAATGAACAAATCTAAAAAAAAAGCAAAGCTCAAGTCAGCTAATGGATCATAACCCTTGGTTATGAAGAGGTTGAAAGAATAATTGCTAATACGTAGTAGCTATATACCCCTCCCACTGTTTATCTTTCCCCAGTTCTACTTTCCCTCAACATACATACACACCACACACCTTCACATATTTATCACAAAACATAAACACAACACTTACACAGTTGTTTAACTTTGCATGAATTAATTTATTATTATCTTTTTTATCAAAATATCTTCTTTTTTAATTTTTGCCCTAAACTTTTTGTTTGCTGTATAGTATACTGAAACTCCGGTCATAAATGTTTTTGTCTTTGTAAACCTAGAGAGCCCTGACACCCATACCACAAGTTCAATCTTAGCTTGGATGTCAGAGGTGTATAATTATGTGTAACTTTACAATCTGCTATAAAAAAAATATGTTTTGTTAACATATGCTGTTAACAAAACATATTTTTTTTGAGTGATACTAATTATTATTATGTAGCATTCATCGACTATGCTAAAGCATTCGACACGATATCACACGATGCGATCTGGGAAGCACTGAACAAATGTCACGTTCACGAAAAGTACACACAACATCTTGAAAAACATATACGGCGGCAGCACCAGCTGTGTGAAATTGGAGAAACGAGGACCGGAATTCTGCGAGGAGTGAGGCAAGGAGACCCCCTGTAGCCCAAAATTTTTATAGCAGTGCTGCAAATCATCTTTGAGAATTTGGAATGGGATAGCGAAGGAATCAAAATGGGTGACCGGTACTTAAATCACCTCAGATTCGCAGATGACATTGTCCTTTTTGCCGAAAGCAGCAGGAAAATGGAAAAAACGATAAACCTGTTAAGTGAACAAAGAGAAAAAGTAGGTCTTTTGATGAATAAAGATAAAACTAACTCATGACAAATAGCTACATACACACAATATGACTCGAAGAGAAGACACTTGAATACGTAAATAAATACACATATCTAGGAACAGAAATATAATTTGAAGACCGAAACGAAGAAGAAGAGGTAGAACGCCGAATTAATGTGAGCTGGAAGAAATACTGGTCACACAAAGAGATTTTGAAAGGGGACTATCCGCTCCACCTAAAGAAAACAGTGATAGATATATGTATTCTACCGACTCTAACGTGTGGTTGTCAAACGAGGACCAAATTAGTAACCTGCCAGAAAGCAATGGAGAGGAGTCTTCTGAAAATAAGTATTTATACGGAAGAAGACAAAACTAATCGACGTCCTACACTACAGTCTAAGCTTAAAGTGGCGGGCCATATATCAAGATATAACGACAAGAGATGGACAGTAGAAGCGACGAGATGGAAAGGACCTATTGGAAAAAGACGAAAGGGACGACCTATAAAACGATGGTGCGACGACATCATAGCTGCAGCGGGAAAAGAGTGAGTTGAACTAGCAAAAGACAGAGAAAACTGGAGCAAACTGGAGGAGGCCTATACCCTAATAGGGGTTCCTATCCAAGAAAGTAGCGCAAATGAATAAATCAACACAAACAACGGCAAAGAAAAACATTATAATAAAAGCATGTCAATTGTAATACCTAGGTGGTGAAGGAAAAATAAAGGTCTTATTATTATTATTTCATTTATTCAATTTTCTTTACATATAGACTACATTTTTAAATATTTATTTTAATAAAAACAGTTGTAACAAAAAAAAACGTTTAAAAATATAAAAAAGAGTATTCCGCCGGTGTCGGGAGCAGGGTCCAAGTTACCGGTGGTTAGGGCTCCAGAGAAAGAAACGAGAGAAAGAAACGAGCCGTAACGACAATCGGCACAATGACAGCCGAGTCCACATTCCACATGTCGACAACCTCGTGTGCTGAGTCGAGGTACTTGATTTGTTTCTCTTTCTCAGCTTTCACGAGGTTCGCGTCATGCGGGATGGTAACATCGATTATCATTGTGCGGCGCGCTAATCGGTCTATCACCACGATATCCGGCTTAATGGCAACAATAGTCCTATTAGTGATGATAGACCGATCCCAGTACAACATGACATGGTCATTTTCGAAAACTGGGTCGGACACATACTTGTAATACAGTACTTCGCAATCTACAAGTTGATATTTCAAAGCAATTTGCTTATCAATTATCCTGGCCACTTGGTTATGCCTATGCAAGTACTCGCCGTTAGCCAGACGAGAACAACCAGAGATAATATGTCTGATGGACTCACCCGGACGGTGGCATGCCCGACACACGTCAACCGTCCCATCCTTCATAATATACCTCCGGTAGTTATTCGTCAGGATAACTTCGTTCATAATCGCACAGATAAAACCTTCAGTTTCCTCAAAGAGGTCGCCGAAACGTAGCCAGGATACAGACGGAAGTCTGCATTGGGTTCATGAAGAGCCCTGTAGAAGCGCCCGTGAAGCTCCTTGCCTTTCCGTAACTTCTCGCGATCATCCGTAGTAAGTATTATAGGTTTGCGCCAGTTTTCTTTAGCAATGGATAACGGGGTGAGTCCCTTGTCCACTGCTACCACATCTCGGTGCATCCTCGCGATTATGGAGAGTCTTGGCATTCAAAAAGCCACACTTCCGCGGGTTGTACAATCTCATCACCGATGATCGTGGGTGGTGCTTCCGATTTGCGGTCAGCAGTTTTCGAACCTTGTGCAGTGCTCTTCATATACTTTTTTCTGATCCCCGTTCAGTTCACACTCGATTTCCCAATGGAGATATATATAGCAGATCAAAGCGCTTGAAATGTTTGCAACGCATCCTGGAATTCCCATTATTTTGTGATAAAGTCCACTTGAATGTTGGCTACAGCTCTCATGAAAGCCTTGAAGTTTGCCGATTGTTTGCGTAACAATTCATCCAGTTTGCTGTTGGACCCTCTTGTTACGGCTTTGTTGTTGCCGAGGAGTTGATTGATTTCTGTTGTTGCTTTCATTTGTGCTACTGGTTTTTTCTTCCTCCTCGCTGTTCTGCTGTTCTTGTAATTTCTTGCTTGATGTACCTGTTTGATCTTGTCCAGAGTAACTTTCGAGTGGTGTTGGTTGCAACTCTAGTCCCCTGCGGACCATTTGTGCATCAACATTTGCTGATTTTGGTGGAGAATTAACTCCTTGACTTCTTTATAACACTTCAATGTTGTGTTATATAAATCACTTGTAAAATAAGAATGACCTGCACTTACTTCTGTAGATAGACGATCATGGTTGAACTGGAATTCACTCCATAAGTTTTTCGCATTTGCGTCCGCCGTTTGAACTAGTCCAAGTTCTTTCTGTCCCAACCATCCTTCTTGATGTTGATGCCGACTTTCGTGATGTTTTCGTAAAGTTCTCGCTGATTCTCGTACATATTTGCTGATGACGTCATGTTGCCAAGTTTTCCGACAAATGACAAACTATTATTTTAAGAAGTAGGCTGTTGTTCCACACTCCTGGTTATTGGTATTGTGTAACCTTTCTCTTCTACGATATGCGCCTTCTCAATTTTATTGGTTACTGGGGCGACTTACTTGTGAGAGACCAGTCCAAACGATTCGCGACCGAAACTATACAAATCACACAGCACTCAATTGCTCGAAGAACCAAATTTTGGGGTTGTAATTCCCAATAGTGATAATGTTATGTTCTTGTTATGTAAACCTCTTAAGGTATGTTATTTTATGAAATGAGTGGTTGAACGATTCCCTTGAAGGATTTATTGCTACTTAATATGATAATATAATTGTTCCACTTAAATGCTATGTTAAATGCACAGCTAAACAATATGTGCATTCTTGAGTATGACGTACAAATGACACAAAGTTCAATGTACAGCGTAGCTCGTACACTCCGTGTCAATGGACACATTCATAATGCTAATTTAGACGTAATAGTCACTTCACCAGTCCAGTGACTGATGAAGCCTATAAGAGGACTTTACATGAGGGTCTAACAATAATGTTGAGCCAGCTGCGCACTAGGTATTGGATCATTTCCGCCAAAACAAAAATTACTTACGTACACAAATGTGTAAAGTGCAAGCGGTACTCGGCATCTATTTAAACCCCACTTATGGGTCAGTTACCGTCTACTCGAGTAATTCAAGACCATTGGATTTTGCTGGTCCCACCAGCATTCGAACATCAAAGGGTCAAGGCCACAGATCATACAAAGGATATATTTCGACGGTGAAGTGCCATTACCTTTTTACTGACATTTTTGGAGAGATTCATTTTTTACATCTTTTAAATTAAAGCTCGTTTTTTAAAAATGTTTTTTACTTTAAATTAATTTTTTACTTTTTAGCTATCGCTAGACAAGTTTCTTACAAATTCTAGACGGATTCGTATTCTCTGTATGTTCTTTAAAACAAAAGGACAAAGGACTAAGTTTTCTCAGCAAGCCCTTTCATTTGATACCCAAATTGTAGGAATGCGCTGAAAATAATTAGTCTGCCATCTTAATGGGTGTTCCACCATATTGGATTTAGAATAACGTCACATAGCTAACCATGCATTGTCTTCCAAACCAAACGTGTATACAAAATTACAGCTCAAACGGTTGAAATATTTGCTTCAAAATTGAGTTGCAAGAGTCCACCCGAACAAACATAGTTATATACATGATACATACATTGCAAGTTAAATAAAACTTGTTAAATAGGGCAAAAGTCAACTCGATTTATGCGACCTCATATATTTTTTTTTTAAGGATGGGAAATCATCAAATGACTTCTTTCGCTCTGGGTGGAGCGAAAGGGCGTGTCAGACTCTTACTGACTAAAACCCATCCGTGTTCCTTCTAAAGCCCTTTGCGTTCCAGGGCCGCGGTGACTCTTTCGAACAAATTCCGAAACCCTGGCAGGCTCTGGCCCTAGCGGGCCCCGTCTTCTATGCTGACATCTCTTTTAGGCTCGCATGAAACACAACGCGCCATAAACCCGGGCCTGGTGGTGATCGGACAGCGAGCCTCCCAACGCTCGCCGTCCGCAGGCCCGCGCCTACGGTGGCCGGGGATCGCCCTGCGACTCCCGACGCCCGGGGCGTCTTCTCCTGT
>NDFZ01004098.1:33382-52975 GCA_002192655.3 Mamestra configurata
TGGCTTGTTGATGCGCTACTCTCACTTACAATCGGTTTAAAAGAAGTTTTCCGGCAGTACACGGACATGCGACAGGACCTGCGAAGTCAACAAGTGATTCAGTGAGTACTTAGTCATGAGCTAATTCAAGAAAAATGATATTTATAAATTTGTCGCATACTATTAGGGACTTGATATACAAAGCGGACAGGGCGCTGACAAGATAAAATGTATGGCGTCAAAGTAACGAAATATAGTTAGCGTCGCGGGTGCGCGGACAGACGTCATACATTGTCGTCACAGCGCCCTGTCTACGCGTCCGCCGCGCGCTCGGAACGCTTTGTATATCAAGAATCCCTTAGAATCGGAGTCATGTTAATTTCACACAAGTGGTTTATTCCGTTTATGACTCTAAGTTTTTTTAATCTCAACTAATAGGAAATAGTTTTACCTACACATTATTACAGCGTAAACACCATTTAACGCCAATCGATAAAATGAAAAGCTCTTGCGGAATTTATCGTCGAAATTGCTTGACTCTGGTTGGTTTAACTTGTTGTGCATACGATACATTCTAAGTAGCATCACACCCGGGTACCGCTCATTTTGTATAAGATTATTTACTCTATTTTCATAAGATGTAATGTTCAAATGACATAACATCATCTAACAACACTTTACACAATTTAATTTTTTATAACGTTCAGTTTGTATAATAACATGTGCTATAACAACATTTTCTATAACGTCCATATTATTATAATCATTCTGCATAACGCTCTTTTGACATAATTATCGTACATCATATTACATTGTCAATTCTCCATCCGAAACTTCTTCAGCAATTTCAGAAAATAGTTTGACTGATTAAACGAGATTTCATTACCTTTTCTAGACAACTTCATACCAAGAACCTGTTGTGCTGGTCCTAGATCCGTGATATTAAATTCTTGCTGCAATTTTACTTTAATTTTATCTTTTCATTGGAATGTTGGAGAAGAAAATTGGATTAGATCATCGACATAAAGTGCTACGAGCACCATCGATTGGTTTTCAGACCTATAGTTAACACAATTAAACGATAGAAGTTCAATTTATCGCCTAATACACTGTTTATTTTATCAAACCAAGATTTGGATGCCTGATTAAGACCGTAAACAGCTTTGTGAAGCTTGCATACCATGTTCTCACTCCCCTTAACTTCAAAACCATGTGATTGCTGTATGTAAATCGTTTCTTCTAGATCTGCATTCAGAAATGCCGTTTTAACATCCAAGTGCTCAATGCTCATGTCATATTCTGCTGCTAAAGCGATTATTACCTTAGCTTTCACTATCTCACGATAGGGGAAAACGTATTTAGATAGTTAACACCATATTTTTGGGTGTAATCTCTGGTTTTTAAACGAGCTTTATATTTCAATAACTCTCCATCTACTCCATATTTTTTATTAAATATCTGACTGCACGACACAGGCTTATGGTGCTGTTTTCGTTCTGACAAAGTTCAAACTTTATTTTTAGTAAAACAATTATACTCATCGTCATCGCCTTACGCCAACTATCTGATTCTGGTCCATTTAATGAAACGGCTGCAGTTTGAGATACAACATGACCAACTTAGTAACTATGTTGGAATACAGTGATGTATTCCAACATAGTTGCTAAGTTGGTCATGAGATGAGACTCGGCTTTTTTTTTGTAAGGATGGCATTATAACAGCTACGAATTCATCTTCCAGTCATGACTCAATTTCACTCAACTGATGTGAGGCTTCATAAATGATATTTATTTTGTAACTAGGTTAAACATAACACTTTTACACGTCAATCTTATTTGGTCATTTTTAAACTACATAGATCAGGCCTGTGTTTCCAAGTTGGTTTCGGTGTTTCTTCTCAGGGTAGTCCCTGAGAAGAAACACCGAAACCAACTCAGAGGTCAGTCTCTTTTAAAGTCCATATAATTATTGTACTGGTCAAATCACTATGAGAACCATGTAGGTTGATGTCCGAGGTGGTCTTTTGAGGAAAGTGCCACACAGATTTGAGTGGACCTGTCCAAACGGAGCAAGCATTTGTTAGTTATCGTGTAGCTCAAACTTAGAAATTTAAGAACGTTAATGATTTAACGGACAATACCAAAGTCAAGACATTTGGGTAGGCCGCATAAAGAACTCAAACTGACTAACATGAAATGAACACCTAATATTGCGATCTGCATGGTCCTCACATTCACAATACGTTATATGATGACCATGCAGATCTGAGTCTGAAATGGTCTTTTGAGGAAAAAACTACACAGGTTTGAGTGGATCTGTTCAGTCAATGTAAGCCTTGGTCAGTAGTCGAGTAGCTCTCTTCTTTAATTTTGTCGAGGTAGTCCTCCATCGAGCTGCTATCACACAGTTTTGTGCCAAATAAACTTTTGAGAATACTAAGTCTTCTACATAATCCACGAACTTCAAACGCCTTTTTCAGGGTATTCCATGCTTCATAAGCAGTTTTGCGGAGCGAATGTATGAAATTAATACTGGTTGAACTGATAGGCCAATTTGTGCCAAGGTTTTTCCGTCTTATTTTTTACATCGCTCACATCTTTCTCATCAAATTCCCATAGTTTTTCATGGATTAACAGCATTCACGTCGAGAACTTCCAAGTTGAAAAATCGTTCGACCCCTTGAGTTTCTCAATGAAATTCATGTATGTGTTGACGATGCCATTTTTAACGTTTGCCGGCATCGTGATAGTTTATAGTTACCGGTTTTCTTCGTCAATCTGTCAGTGTCAATATGAGCGTTTTCGAATATAAGTCACGCTCGGCTACCATGTTGGAAATTTCGGTAAAAACAAAACAGTTTGTTATAATTATGAACGATTTAATTAAAAAAAAACGCCGTCCTGTAGATCTTACCTTTGGTTCTTATAGGCATACGAGCATCGCATAAAACTAGTTTTCCTTTTAAATTCGTCATAATATATGCTACCACTGTGATTGTTTTCGCTTGACACTAACAACAATTAGTAGTTTAGAGCTTAATATTTCGCAAACGGATCCTTGGATGAAAAAATAGTCTTTATTTATTTATTTAGGTTCGCCAACAATTGTTTACACATTACATTTAAAAGTACACGATATACATTTATAAGTGCAACAATAACTTACAGGCTAACACCACATGCACTATTATATTTATATTACACTTCTATTATTACATTTATTGTGATTGATATAAATAATGTAAAACAAAGCATAAAACTAGTGAATCTTCGAAAAGTCTTAGCCAAACTTCAATTTTTTTTCGACCTATCCAGCGAAACCCCGCACCATGAGGTAGACGATAAAAAAAATCATCGCCACTTTACATGTAGAGGGACCACTCTAAAAAAATGTATTTCAAGATTTTATTTTAACACTTTGTCGGCGTGATAAATACGTATACACATACCAAAATAAAATTTTCTACCGCTAAGCATCTCTGAACTAAACCGCAGACCGACAGATTGACAGACAGACGGACATGGCGAAACTATAAGGGTTCCTTGTTATAATTTAAATGTATTAATTTAAAGTGTAATTTTAAACCTTATTTGCTAAACCATTTGAATTGATAAGGATAAATATCTTGATATCAAAATCATCACTTTTTCTTTCAAACTGGGCTTTGATTGAATAATTTTAACAAAAAGCGGTCATAGGATTAAATCATAATAGGTCACATATAGCCTCACGGACTTTTTTTTCTAGGTAATAATGAATATTTTAATTATGTGGTACACTATTTTTATGTATCATCCATAGTTTTCGCAGTGCATGCTATGAAAGACAATTTATGTAAAAAAAAAATCCACTTTGGGTTAATTTTTTTAAATTTTTGTAGAGATCCCTAATTATTTCTGGAAATAAATATAACCTATGTTAATCGGTGAAGAAGAAGCTTTCTAACGGTGATAGAATTTTTAAAATCGGTCGAGTAGTTTTTGAGTTAAATTGTAACAAACAAACAAATCTTTGCTCTTTATCATATTAGTTTAGATAACATATTTTAATAGTCATAATTTTGATTGTCCTTCTCTCCATTTAACTAAAACTGTAAAGCGCCACAAAATGCGCGTTTAAGCGTCGCTGTATACACGTAGTTAACACTGTATTTACTTGTGTTCGAAACATGAAAACATTCAAATTATTTTCCGGTTCCTCTCACACGACTCTCACACGAAAAAAGACCCGGTTTTTGTATGGGAGCCCTTTCATTTATTATTTTTATTAATTTGTTGTTATAGCGGCAATAGAAATACACAGACTGTGAAAATTTCAACCGTCTACCTATTACGGTTCTTGAGATACAGCCCGCTGTCAGATAGAAGGACGGCGGAGGCTTAGTAATAGGGTTCCGTTGGTGTTACCCTTTGGGTAGGGAACCCAAAAAAAAACCCTAAATCTCAGCACACTGATTTGACCAGCCGCGGCCTCTAGCCTACGCGGGGCCCCCACGGTCCTTGCTTGCGGGGTTTTATTTTATTTATTTTTAAATAAAAGGTTTTCTCTTACACTTGAACAAAGCACACAATTAGACCTCTGGCATCATGACATGCAAGGACAGATCCTAGCATCCTAGCCATGGCCTGAGATTTGATGAACGCGCTAAGCGCTAATAGCAGTCAAGTTATAATCGAGTTGATGTAATGTGCTTTTACTTACGACCTACATGTACAGGGGCTTCTAGAAGGGCTTGCTCATATTGAAGAGTGTAGCTGCCATACAGTACAGAAACAATTTCAAAATAAAATAATTTAAAACAGATAAACTAAATACGACTAAACATTTTAAAGCAGTCTTAGATTGAACTAAAATAAACGCCTAAAAATGTTGATATTGTTTCTTAGCTGCGGCTGCTACAGAACACCGAATATTACTAACACGTCTGGAACACCATGTTAACTAGATCGTTCCAGGTTCTTACAATTTTAATTGTACATGATAAGTATATTACAATGAAAATTTATTTAGTATAAATATACATGAGTTTTTGAGCTTTATTAGACAAAGTTTCTCCTATTTAGGTATTCTACGTTTGAGTATGAACATTCAAACGAAAGTTAAGCCAAACCGAGGTGGAGAGCGAAAAATTTCGAGATCGCTTCGCTCGCTCTTGAATTCTACATCCTCTCGATTCCTGACCTTTCGTGTATTAGTCAAAAAGTCACTTCTATTTATCTATAAATTTATTTATTTATTTTATATTTTTTCTTTATTTATTTATTTATTCAAGGTTAACCAACATTCAAAGTGAGTTACGTTATAACACTTTGAAATTAACAACATAATTAGGAAATAAAATTGACTAAAAAAGAGAACAAAATTACAATTATTCTTATTACTCTACTCTCCTTTCGCAGGTATGCTGGAAGAGATTTCTTCAGAAATAAGCATCACCTTTGTACCTATTTTTCTGTTTCCTTCTTTTAACTATTTGTTAAATGGTTGTACATAAACTGTTAAATAAATAAATAATAAAATGATTAAAGGTAAAAACATTACAAATTGAAAATACTTGTTCAATGAGATCAAAATAATAATAACATTTATAAAAGAAACAAAATAATCACTATTATCAGAAAATAACAAAATAGGAAATCAATCATCAAAATAATATATATCGGCGCAATTACAATAGTTTGTCATTACAAGTATTCAAATAATTAAGATTCATAATTTGATTGTCCAAAAATTTGTAAATCGATTGACTTTAAGTTTATTACGATGTAAAATTAACGTTAAACTGCATTTTACTATTCCTGTTATTGTAATTTAAATGTTTCAATACTTAACCTAAAAACTTACACGTGCACGTCTGAGGGGCGAACCCTATATATACGGCCGCACTGTTGGCGTTCGAGCATCCAATCCTCCCTCCGAATCGGAAGAGTTGTCCTGCGGCGCCTCTTCCTCCGACGACGGCTACGAAGTCGCCGGAAGAAAGAGGAAGAAGGGGAAATCTTCCCAATCGAGCAAGGCCAAGAAGTCCGTTGCGTCTCCCCTCTCCCCCTCCCCCTTCACCTCCGCTGCCCCCGCCTCACAGGCCAACCGTTCGCGAAGCCCCAACGCCCCCGCATCAGCTTCTCAAAAAAAGCAACGCCCTCCGCCGCCCTTGTACATTTAGGACTAGGCGAAATGGACCGAAGTGTCCAAGATGTGTGTTGTTCGTAAAATCAACTACACAAACGCCAAGACCTGCCAACTTAGGATCAAAGTAGTCGTTCCGTCAGCAAACGACTACCGCGACTTTGTCTGCGCTCTACGTGAAAGGAACATCTCCTTTCACACATACTCCCTCCCAGAAGACACGCCCACCCGAGTGGTGATAAAACGTGTCCCCAAAGAAATCAGCACAGAGATCATCAAGGATGAGTTGATTCTTCTCAGTCCATCTCCGTCTCCGCCGTACACCGCGTTCACAAAGCGAGAGGAGGAGAATACTACGACATGGTCCTTGTCGTATGCGACCCACCCGAGGGTCATCACCCGATTTTCAAGATAAAATCGGTGTGCTCCCTTACCGGCATCCAAATTGAGAAGCCGAATCGCCCGACTGCAGTTGACCAGTGTCACCGCTGCAACTATATGGACACTCCCAGCGCATTGCTATGCGACGCCCAGATGCGTTAAGTGTCTGGGTGAGCATAGCACTAGCGAGTGCGAGCGTCCCAAATACCGCTCACAATGCGCAGAACCTTCCAGCTGCGTATTATGCGGCCAGTCCGGTCACCCGACAAACTTCAGGGGATGCCCTAAGGTCCCCAAAATCGCCCCCAAACTGGCTAAGCGCCATAACGCCCGCCAGCAACGCGAATCTCCATCCGAAAGGATTCCCTCCTCGGAAATGCCCGAACGGCTCGCTCCACAGAGGCCCTCTCCGTGGAACTAGCTGAACCACCAGAAAGCGTTCCCAGCTTTGGTAGCGACCACTTCCCAGCCCATACCAGCGCTAATGGACACGCCCGTCCCAGCGCCGATCCCCGCGCCCGTGACCCCAGTGGTCCCGGGTACCCTGCCAGCGCTCCAACACACTGCTGCGCCCGCAGAAGTGCAAGAGCGCTTCACTCTCGCCCTCACCAAGAACAACTGGCCTAACGTGGGTGAAACAATCACCGAAGCGTACGGGTTGTTCATGACCCGCGTGGCAAGGTCCATGAGTGCTGAACTTAACAAGTTCAGAGGAAACGATGGACTTTTGCATCTATCTCCAGTTAAGGCGTATGAAATCTTCAACGCTCACAGGTCCATCTTGGACCAATTAGACACAATGGCTGCGATTGATGACTAATCAATGGATAAGCCACGCATTAATTTTACAGGCCCCGATCCCTGAAACTAGGGTTTTTTAATGCCAATGGCATTAACAACCAAAGAGATGAGATCGCCAAATTCCTCCGCGACCATCAACTAGACGTCCTCCTCATCCAGGAAACCTTCTTAAAACCCCATCGCAACGACCCTAGAATTGCCAACTACCGTATAGTTCGCAACGATAGGACGCGTTGTCATGGCGGTGGTACCCTGATCTACTATAAAAAGGAGCTGTACTGCATCCCCTTGATTCCTCCTGGCCCCCGCTCGTTAGTCGAGTACTCAGCCTGTCGGCTAGGTATGACTGGACATCAACCGATCACCATCATCTCCGCCTATTACCCACCGCCCAAGCAACACGTAAGCCAGATAATAGCAAAATTAAACACCAATTAGCAGTTTATAGTTTCATTACATCTTTAAAAAAGCTGACGTGATGGCTTTATCTTGAATAATACAGTAAGTATTTAAACTTTAATTACACTGAAAGCTTGATAAGTTCTGCATAAAATTGTTTTTTTTTTTAATCTTATTACTGTATGTTAACGTTATTCAAATAAAAGTGACTGAGACAGCTAGTAGCTACATAACAGCGGAAAAGTCAGCTTTGTGCAGTACAACTTTGATAAATATTTCAATTATACAGCTTGATTCTGAATAGTTTATTGTTTGGTTTCTTTAAGCTGCACAACCCGGCAAACCGTACTCATTTATTCAGAATATGGATATTGATTACTCTTTTAGCGTTTAAGCAGATAACTACTGCATAGATGACAACGATCTTATGACAATCTTATAGCGAGAGAAGCGCACTAATCCTTTTTTGTGTAGCTCAAAGTGGTAAATATTATGAATGTCTAAGTATTTAATAACTGGTTATTGAAGAAATACAATATTTTTATGTAAGAATTTCAAACCTATTTTATAATTAATGACAAGATGTCTAACAGTGAAACGTGTAAAAATGACTCAAATTCATGGCGAAAAAGAAAAAGGACAGGAGGAATAAGAAGAAAGTGCTTAAGGGAGTATCTAAAAATAAAAAACAATATCTGTACAGAAGCAGAAACGAGTTTGGCAGCTAATGCAAATTATAATACGGATCCAAGCACAAGTCGACCAGTTCAAGAGGGTTCCGTATCCGTATCTCGTAATTTCACATCTACATCACTAATATTAGATAAAAATGACGATTCATATTTTGAGGACACCGATTCAAGTTCGAGTAGTTTAGCAGAAAACGTGTCAGAATTTAATAAAAATATAGATTTTCGAAATAACCTCAGAGATTGTCAGTGAATAAAAATATATCCCAAGCGGCTGTATAAGATTTATTGGGTGTGATTAATCATAGATTTCCTGGAATTTTACCGACAGATCCAAGAACTTTATTGCAATCACCTAGACAAATAATGATTAAAAATATTGAAGGTGGAGGAGAATACTGGCATAACGGCCTCACTAAACCTTTACAAAAAGTTTGACTACTTGGCTTAATATTCCAAATACAATTAATTTAAATGTAAATTTTGATGGATTGCCAATTTTTAAAAGTTCCAAAAAAGAATTTTGGCCTATTCTTTGCAATATAAATGAAAGAACTGATCAACAGCCAATCGTTGTTGGTGTTTATTATGGATCTGGTAAACCGAAGAGTTTAAATTTGTATTTAGAAGATTTTGTCACTGAAATGGAAACCTTACTAGAAAATAGATTGCAGATAATTAAAGAAGGCACAGTATTAACAGTAGCTATCAAAATAAGGTGCTTCATTTGTGATTCTCCTGCGAGGGCATTTATAAAAGGTATTTTTATTATTAACTGATTGTCATAACTTTACATTATGCATGCATAAGTACCACTAATTTAATCCACTGTATTTAACGTTAACATTTATTTTCAGGTGTTTCCATTTTCAACTCCAAGCATGGCTGTCTAAAATGTACAACAGTAGGTGAATACTCACATCAGACCCATACAGTTGTGTTTCCAAACTCAAGAAGCCCTAAGAGAACAAACGAAGGTTTTAGAATGAAAATCTATGGAAATCATCACAAAATAGACACCCCTCTGTTAAAATTACCTATTGATATGATCGAAGACTTCCCGGTTTCTGATTCATTGCATCTTGTGGATTTAGGTTTAATGGAACGGTTGCTCGTTGGGTGGCGCGATGGTAATTTTCCCAAGCTTCTAACAAAATGGAGAGCGCATGATACGCAGAAAGTTACGCATTTTTACTTACTTGTAAACTTCCTTCTGAAATACATAGATGCGTGCGGGGGTTAGACGAGCTTCTTCATTGGAAAGCAGTAGAATTTAGATCGTTTTTTTATTACTTGAGCATTGTAATTCTTCCAGACGTGATGTCAAAAGAATCATATGAATATTTTTTATATCTTTTCTGCGCAATTACTATCTATTTGTTCTTGCCGAAAATACAGTTCACTACTAGATTTATCTTATGAATTAGTATTGTACTTTGTTGAAAACTTCAAAAACTTTTACGGTAACTATATTACAAGCAATATTCATAACTTAGTACATGTAACTGATGAAGTCCGTAAATTTGGGCCTCTAAATACAATTAATTCGTACCCATTTGAAAATGCTTCATGTCATAAAAATTATGTTAAGAAATGGAAATAAGCCGTTAATGCAAGTAGCAAAAAGACTGTCAGAATGCAGTGAACATAGTCATTTAAAAGATGGAAGTCAAACTAAATTTCCGATTATAACAAAAAGTAGACAAAACAAAATAGTAGAATTTCACAAAAATCACAAGATAAATACTTGATGACTACAGATGGCCAGATTATAGAAGTGAAAGAGATAACTGACACAAATATTATAGGCTACAAAATCGAAAACTTGTCTGACGTTTTTCAAATTCCTATAAAGTCATCTTATCTGAATATATTTAAAGCAACTTTATCTGATGACAACCACATAACAGTTAATGTAAATTTTGATAAAGTCAGTTACAAATTAGTAGCTACGGCACATAAAGACGAAATTTATTTTGTTCCTCTATTACATACGGTAAAATAATAGTATCTCAGTCACACAAAACACACACGCACACCTACACAATTACAAACACATCAACACATACCTACTCACACACAACACACACACCACTAGTCACACACATCTACTCACACCACTTACTTTAATAGTACAATTACATTCTAGGAAGTAATTTTGTGTTATAATAATTAACTAAAGTAAGTGTAGGATTAAAAAAAATGAAATCAATCTTGAAATCAAATATGTGTTTTATTAGAAAATTGTATCAATTTAAAATCTTTGACACTTATCTATTAAGTAATACAATGTGTTTTGTGACATTTTCTTAAAGGAAAGAGCCTACACATAAAACTGGACAACTTTTTCAAAAAAACATGGATCCGGAAACGAACAAAAATTTTCAACCTCCCATACAAAAACCCCGATCAGCTGACTAACTTAGCATGGGAGGGAAGATCGATTTTTTTTTTTCGTTTCCGAAACCATCCTTGGGGAAAGTTGTTCAGTTTAATAGTCAGAACTCACTCTAAAAATTTGTCAGTTCACCCTGTAGAACGGATCATTCGTGCTGGCTGCAACTTATGATACCTACTAATAAATTCACGAAATTATTATCTACTTTTAAAAGAAAATAAAAATAACGAATAGTAATATTGATTTAAATAATCATAAGTAATGTAATGAAACACGTGAATAAGCTTATCATTTCAATAATCAACTTTTAAGGAGGAACTTGGCCCCTGAAAAATAAAAAGTTTTTTGACCTCCCACAGAAATCTGCTCGAGGCTAGCAGATTCATCCATTTCAGTATTAACCTAGTTTTTGTAATCACTTGCACTTATACCTACAACAGTTGCCAATTGCCTGAACTAACAAAATCGTTACGAACACAAATATTTAAAAAAAGCACGATAGAAAAACAACAGTAATTTAACAAATATTTAAAAGTAATTAATCAAAATCTCCAACAAGATGAGAAAAACAAGACATAAAAATATAAGTATAAAAAAAACCTACTTTTCACGTGGACATTCGACAACGTTTTTGGACGATATTCGGATTATTACAAACAACAGTCTTGTTTTTAATTGAACTCGCATTTTTACGGTGGTCGATATTATTTATGTTCTGTTTAGCTGGACGGCTTGAAATGGCTTCACTGAATTTAAGCGTCTTATTTTCTGCGACTTTATCAGTTGCATATAATTTGGATGTAGTAGGGATGCTTTCTCTATTATTTAGAATTCGATAATTTTTTAATTTATCATTTCATCTACGTCTTGGGCTGGCTTCGCTATTATTTGGGACCTTATCTTCGACTTTATCATTTGAATTCTGTGTGATTGTACCTATGGGGTTTGCTACACTGATATTTAATGTTTCTTCTTTGGCAACTTCACCATGTTTATGTTGCCCATTTTTTGGTTTTGTGGTCCTTTTGCATTTTTTACTAGATTTGCGGATGTTTTTCGTGTCTTTTCTTTTTAATGCGTTTCTTAGCACTGACTTTAAAAAATCTTCATTACTTTCTACCGAGTATTTGATGTCCCAGTATCTAACCATCTCAAAAAAAAAATTGATGATATATTTGTATTTCTTAAATCCAATTTTGACTTCATCTCCTCGACTACCTCCAGTCCAAGAACACTTGCACAAGAATTCTTTAGAGAACAGAGAATCTAATAATCTGTATGCACAGTTAGATCCAGTTCCTTCCGCAACAGAGCATAAAATTGAATACTTTTCCTTTAGTTTATTAAATATATTAGGGTCTGATAATTCATTATCAAAACTTTCCAGGTCTGCGACATTGTTAATGGGTTCCATGGCAAATCTTTCATTTTGGGTTCCACCAACTTGAGCAAGTGTGCATACAAACGGACTTCTATTTTCATTTATTTCTTCTAGCTGAACTGAAATTTCTGCTAGTGTTTTCATATTTTTTTCCTGATTTTGCGTAATAACAGTTAATAATTCGTTTGAAACCTTGATTTCATCATTATTGTCATATACATTCACTGTGGATGCTTGTTGTACTGTTTCGTGTTGATGATCTTGAGTTATAACCTGATAAACTTCGCCGTCAATACCATGAGCTTCAATGACTTGATGTTCTGTAACTGTACTTGTATTTCCAGCATCAACCTATAAATAATATAACAAAATATGAAATATTATAGGTACCAAAAAAAAATGTTTTACTTGAAACAAAATTGTTACCCCTTGTTAATAAATTAAATAATGTATCACATTGTTTTGTAAAACTAAACGAAATCAAAACTAAAAATAAAGCAAATATTATATTTTTTGTGCTGATATTCTTGATGGAACTGCGTTTTAAAACAATTTTATTTATTTTACTAATATTGGTTTTCAAAAAACTTCTCGTGTAAGGAAACCTGCATAGAAAATACCTACTAAATATTACTCCGCGGGCGGGACTCTGGATTTTGTAACCAAATCTTACTATAAACATAGATACGATGCATTGAATTATGTATGCAATGTTTGGTTGTAAGCCTGTACCATTTTAAAATTAATGTATACGAAACTAAGTTTGTATGGCATTTCGGCTCACGTAGAGCTCTTTAAGTTTCTGACATAATATTATTTACATAGTTATATTTAATGACATTGAGCATAACTTTACATACCTACTGGCTGCATCCAAACTTAGTACACTGGTATAAGTTGTCTTAAAAAGGAGGTAGGTACATAATTGGAGTTAGGTAATAAAATTGTTTTGCTTTTATTCCTTACCAAAAATTCTGCCATAGCATTAACATTTGGATGTTGCGAAATAGATCTGACTGCTTGCTATCTTTCTTCAACATCAGTGTCTTCGGTATCTGTTCGATCTAACATTCTATTTAATTCAGCTTCGGCGTCTCCATATGAAAGAAAGTTTGATCGCTTCAAGATGCAGTCAGTTGTCCCCCAGTTTCGTTGGGGGACAACATTAGCAGTTTTTGAAAGTGCATCGCCATTCCTTTTGGGCCAGCGCAACTTTCCCCTAGTTTCCCAGGAGGCAGGCACAGTCGACAGCTCAACCCAACCTCTTCGACGCGTAGCCACTATTTTGAACATTTTTCTAAAAACAAAGAAACAGTGATATTGTTACTGAGCAAAAGTAATTTTCGAAAGAAGGCTAGTAGACAGTACCTACTATAATACACGCCGAGAAATACGAGCTTATATTTTTAATACCGGGACTGTGAAAACTTCTTCTACCTACGTGTAAACAAACGCCCCGCGAGCGNACTGTACTTGTATTTCCAGCATCAACCTATAAATAATATAACAAAATATGAAATATTATAGGTACCAAAAAAAAATGTTTTACTTGAAACAAAATTGTTACCCCTTGTTAATAAATTAAATAATGTATCACATTGTTTTGTAAAACTAAACGAAATCAAAACTAAAAATAAAGCAAATATTATATTTTTTGTGCTGATATTCTTGATGGAACTGCGTTTTAAAACAATTTTATTTATTTTACTAATATTGGTTTTCAAAAAACTTCTCGTGTAAGGAAACCTGCATAGAAAATACCTACTAAATATTACTCCGCGGGCGGGACTCTGGATTTTGTAACCAAATCTTACTATAAACATAGATACGATGCATTGAATTATGTATGCAATGTTTGGTTGTAAGCCTGTACCATTTTAAAATTAATGTATACGAAACTAAGTTTGTATGGCATTTCGGCTCACGTAGAGCTCTTTAAGTTTCTGACATAATATTATTTACATAGTTATATTTAATGACATTGAGCATAACTTTACATACCTACTGGCTGCATCCAAACTTAGTACACTGGTATAAGTTGTCTTAAAAAGGAGGTAGGTACATAATTGGAGTTAGGTAATAAAATTGTTTTGCTTTTATTCCTTACCAAAAATTCTGCCATAGCATTAACATTTGGATGTTGCGAAATAGATCTGACTGCTTGCTATCTTTCTTCAACATCAGTGTCTTCGGTATCTGTTCGATCTAACATTCTATTTAATTCAGCTTCGGCGTCTCCATATGAAAGAAAGTTTGATCGCTTCAAGATGCAGTCAGTTGTCCCCCAGTTTCGTTGGGGGACAACATTAGCAGTTTTTGAAAGTGCATCGCCATTCCTTTTGGGCCAGCGCAACTTTCCCCTAGTTTCCCAGGAGGCAGGCACAGTCGACAGCTCAACCCAACCTCTTCGACGCGTAGCCACTATTTTGAACATTTTTCTAAAAACAAAGAAACAGTGATATTGTTACTGAGCAAAAGTAATTTTCGAAAGAAGGCTAGTAGACAGTACCTACTATAATACACGCCGAGAAATACGAGCTTATATTTTTAATACCGGGACTGTGAAAACTTCTTCTACCTACGTGTAAACAAACGCCCCGCGAGCGCGACAAAGATCTGGTCTGCGCGTGCGCGCGCGACCTCACTTAAGTTTGGACTGACTGACCGACTGACGTTAACCGCGGTCCGCGCGCCGCGCGCGCTAGGCCGCTAGCCAGCGCCGACAGACGCCGCCACTGTACTTAGGAGCCATCCATAAATTACGACACACGAATTTCATGATTTTTGACCCCCTCCCCCGTCCTTTTCACAATTAATAGATTATAATGGTTGAAATGTGACGTCACAATATTTAAGATTCCTCCCACCCCCTTGTCACACAATGTCACACTTCGTCGACCCCCTCCCTTCCGCTTAACATGCGACGTAATTAATGGAAGGGCCGTTAGCTATGCTTGTGTAACAAATATGATAGGTAAATTAAAAACTAATTGCAATTTTAAGAAACTCAATGGATGTTTTTTTCTCCAATAGAACCGATGATTATAGAACCCTAATAATCTGAATAAGAGTACTGAGACGGGCAACTTTAGAACCGTTTTTCAGAACTGCGATATAAAACGTACTGTTAACCAAAAAATATCTGGATAAGACAGTTACAAGTGACCTGTTACGCAGAAATGTATAACAAATCGTCTGCGTGAACAGATTATATTCAAAATCAACATCGTCGCCATTATTTATCCTAACATAACCTCTCTTTTCTAAAACTAAACGATGTTATTACAAATAATAAATAGATGTTTTTATTAAAAAACATCTGGGTAGTATTCAAATACCTACCTGATTGTTTTCTACCACTTTGATTGGTCACAATTGAATAAAATATTTTATTCGTCGAAAAGGGTTACTAAAAGTCAATTGTTTATTTTTTAAACTGGTTTTATCTTGTGGCGCGCGAAAATTTTACTTTAAACTTATATACATTCTCACAGTAAAGTAGCATGCGTTGTAATAATTGTATTGTTAACAAAACATTTTACCAAATATATAAGTACTTACCAATATTTATAATTTCATCCAGAGCGATGACACCATCACTTCGATTGGAAATTTAACGCAAAATATATATGATCACAATTTAATGAATTATAAGAAACAAAATATTGTACATTTAATTACACTTCTTTATAAAACAACGAAAAAGATCTGAATTATGAATATTGTCTGAATGTCAGAGTTTGATATTTTTGATGGCGTATTAAGCAACAACATGTTTCCCCAAGCATGGAAACAGGCCACCGTTATCGTTATCCCCAAACCAAGCAAGCCCAAGTCTGATCCCGCCAGTTACCGTCCCATCAGTCTACTCAACGTTCTCGGTAAAATCTACGAGAGGTTTATTTATGAGCCGCTCAAGGATTATGCAAAGAGTCTTATCCCCGACGAGCGGTTTGGTTTTCGAACTGAACACTCGTGCATCCAACAAGTCGACCGCATCGTCGAGCGTCTAAGCGCTGGTTTCCAGCATGGCTCGATGACGGGCGCCTTGTTCTTCGACGCTCGAAAGCATTTGACAAAGTCTGACACAATGGCTTAATTATTAAACTCGGCGTGCAAGACCGTCTCGTGCTCATCTTGCGAGATTTTTTGTCGAACCACACCTTTCACTACGCATCGAAGGTGCACTCTCTTCCCCTCACCCCATCCGAGCAGGAGTCCCCCAGGGCTCAGTGCTATCTCCCATAGTCTTTACGCTGTTCATCAGCGATATTTGGGGCTGGGGCTGGGGAGTTTGTTGCGCCACTTCTTCTTCCCAGCTAAAACACTAGGAAGTGGTGACGGGCGGGCGTTTTGGGGGACTGTCTTTATGTAGAACTTTGACGTTCAAAAAGTGCTGGCACTCAGCCTAATTTGAATAAATGACTTTTGAATTATTTGAATTATTTTGAATTATTTGAATATCCCCAAAAGTAAAAAGGTGCAGTTGGCCCTATTTGCCGACGACACCGCCATTTACTACACCGGTCGCGAACCTGACGCTATCGCTCGCACTCTCCAAACATCTGCAAACATCTTGGGCAGATGGTTCAGGAAATGGAGAATCGAGGTTAACCCCGTTATTGGTCTTAGCATGATGTTATATAGCCTATAGCCTTCCTCAATAAATAGACTTCCTAGGATTCAATTCAATTCAATTTAAATATTTTATTTCAGAATTACTTCCATATATTGTTAGTAGTTGTACAACTTAGCCTAATGTTAGTATTAAATTAAATTTACAATAATAAACAAGAGTGTACTAGTTTATTTTGGCCACGCCACAATTGCGGCGGTAAGACCCCTCTTTGGGGAGTGGCTGGAGAGGCGCCACGGCGTCCTCACCTTCCGCCTGACGCAGGTACTCACCGGACGCGGCTGTTTCGGGAGGTACCTGTTTCGAATTAAGCGGGAGGACACGCCCGGGTTTCAGCACTGTGATGATCGCCCGGAGGACACGGTGGAGCATACGGTGGAGGTCTGCCCTGCTTGGGCTGAGCACCGCCGTGTCCNGATCGCCCGGAGGACACGGTGGAGCATACGGTGGAGGTCTGCCCTGCTTGGGCTGAGCACTGCCGTGTCCTTGTCGAGGCGATCAGCGGCGGCGACCTCACGCGACCGGCCCTGGTTGGTCCGGAGCGACGAGGCTTGGGAAGCGGTCACCTCCTTCTGCGAAACAGTAATGCTAGCGAAGGAGGAAGCGGGCCGCGCGAGGTAAAGGCAAGGCCTTCGCTCCAACCACCGCTACAGGAAAAGACGCCCCGGGCGTCGGGAGTCGCAGGGTGATCCCCGGCCACCTTAGGCGCGGGCCTGCGGACGGCGAGCGTTGGGTGGCTCGCTGCCCGATCACCACCAGGCCCGGGTCGATGGCGCGGTGTATTTCACGCGCGCCTCAAAGACATGTCAGCATAGAAGACGGGGCCCGCTAGGGCCAGAGTCTGCCAGGGCGGAAGAAGTCATTTGATGATTTCCCATCTTTAAAAAAAAACGACAGTTTATTTGGATAAGTGTGTCTGAACACTTTTTTGACTTCTTCCGCTCTGGGTGGAGCGGAAGGACGTGTCAGACTCTTACTGACTAAAACCCATTCGTGTTCCTTCTAAAGCCCTTTGCGTTCCAGGGCCGCGGTAACTCTTTCGAACAAATTCCGCAACCCTGGCAGGGTGTCTGAACACTTACCCACCTTTGTAAGAGGGGAGAGTCCGACCGATCCGCAAAAACATTCAGGATGCCATTGGAGGAGGAGCGCAAGCGCGCCATCATGGAAGCGCATCGCTTTCGCATGATCGCTGCAAACCCGCGAACATCCCTGACGCGCTACATCGCCACGGCAACCCCAAAAGCACCCTGAATGCGTTATTGTACTGTACGCGCAGGTTGCTGTATGCCCGCTGGGTAAACTTGGTCCACAGGCTGCACGTATATAACGACTGGCAGAAGGCCTTAAAAAGCGTTATCTATACCGATTCAGGACAGCGTCAAGCGTGCAAACTTGCAGGCCAGCATGTTGCAACGGACAGCCAGCGACCTCTGCTCCCTATCTATGTCTACATTGTCTTTTAAGTCATCAGTGACCCAGTGGCCCAAATACTTAAACCTTGAAACCCGACTTGAAGGAGACCCAGAGAGTGAGAGTTCAGGCAGCTGTTCGTAGGTTAAAGTACCCGATTTAAAGACCAACCATTCACTCTTATCGGTATTGTATTTGAGCCCGTGAGCCACTGCATAACTTTCACAGATTTTAAGAAGCCTTCTCATTGCACCGATAGATGTGGTGCTCAGCAGCACCATATCATCAGCGTAGCTGATGTTGTTCACGCAAACACCGTCTACGTGACAACCGATTTTAGTGCTACTGAGCCCACCTATCAGTTTGTATAGGTTAAAAAGAGGGGGGGTGCTCAGCCCCCCCTGCTTCACCCCACAATCCAACACATACATATCAGAATATGAGCCTGCCCACTTAACTGTATTCTTTTGACTACTGTACCAATATCTAAACAGTGATATTACATCAGCCGGGATAGTGGTGTCGTGAGTGAGCTTATGCCAAAGCAGGTCATAATTGACCAGGTCGAAAGCCTTTGATAAATCCAGGAAACATGCCATTACAGTAGTTTTTTCTGTCTGTATAATAATGGACAGTCTGCTTGAGGCATAAAATTGCACTATCCGTAGATAAGTTCGGTCTAAAACCAAACTGACCATCCTCGAGAACAATAGGTATGCTTAGCTAGAATTTTTATCAAGCAGACTATCCAACACCTTAGCACAGACAGTGACAGGCGATATCGGCCTATAGTTGGAGATATCGGAGGCGTCACCAGTCTTATTATTTATTACTGGCACAACGATGGTATTGCTAATTCTACAGGTAAGTAACTATGACTTATACATAGGTTAAAAATCATACCAAGTACTCGCGGTAAGTGTACCCCAGCGTATTTAAGATGTTCGACGCTGAGGCCGTCGTGACCGGGGGATTTTCCCCTCACCATCACCATGTTCTATATACTTCTCGCGACTTCTTTAGCGAAGAACCTGACAGGAGGAGCCCCGGTCACGGCCAACCCCGCGCCGCTATTTGACGGTTTGCTATAGCTACACAACCGCGAGTTTGCATTAAAATGTTTTTGAAAAGCATTAGCTATATCCATGGGGTCGCTCACGCCCGCGACGCTCACTGGTATCCCCGATCTGTGTTTACCACATTAGCGCGTTCCACCAAACAAATAGTTAAGAATAACCGCAGTGAAACATCCCGTCTCCAGCTTAAATCCAATAGTGATCAAGTTACTGAACTTTTTTTTCTCTAGTAAATATCTCAAAATCTTGCATAAAGTATGCGGGAATACACCTGCCTCGAGTTCTATCGATGTTCTTTAACCTCTGTATTAGTC